>NNCF01126966.1:39511-55598 GCA_002313205.1 Laupala kohalensis
ACTTTAAAACTTCTAATTTATAGAAGAGAAGTGTTGCTGTATTGTCAAGATTTCCGAAATATACACGTGTAAATGACACAACGCATGTAAATATTAATACATATTTTATACAATAAAAAGTTTTAGTTCCCGTTGTTCGTCTTTTTCTATGAAAGACATCTTTGGGTATGAGAGAGTATGAGAGAGATGTAAGAATACTCCTCATGAGAATGTATGAAATACAGTTCTCAACGTATACTTCGAATTAGCAAATACATCAATTAGCACCTTTTTCAACAAATATCATACACGTTACTTACAACTTGAAGAACTTCCTTCACCCCTTCGCGCATCCACCACAGGAGAGCAAAAGTTCTCAAAACAACACAAAAAGGAGTTCGGATGAGTTTACTACTTTAGTTCAAATATAAAAGTTGATATAGTTAACAAATTTCTAGGGTGAATTAGTTAAACCTGAAAGAAAACATAAATTGTTTACTTTCACCGTTACTGACTAATGATCTTTTGATGTTTACTACAACTAACCATTATTGCGTCTACCAAAAGTAATACCTAGTTTGGCAGCGCCGAAGAAGGGATTTGCGTATGAGAATGACATATTTGTCGCACACCAGCGACCGACAAGGTGCAAGCAACAGATGTTATGATCTCTCTGATAAGTACGTTCCACTGCTGCTATTTGATTTGTTACTTCTGGTAAAGTTTTAACGGAGGAATTATTTAAAATTTTAATCGACCTCTTGTTACCATTTTTTTTATTTGTCTGTGGCGAGAGCGATTTTGACCAAATTTCGGCCATCTTCAGGCCCTGAATACAAATTGCATACCTACATTAAGAGTTACTTATTACAACGTTTTAAAAATAGAAAAGTAAATAATTGATAAGCGAAGAATAACACTATCGTAACTATTATTTACTTTCCCATCTTTAGAGTATGCCTTGTAATTAGTAATTTTACATTGTACTTAAATAAATTTATTGTCAAAAAAACAGTACAAACTGCGTATGACCACGTGGAGGGGAAAAAAACTAATTTACTCTCCGGAAGCAAGCAAGGGACCATCCCATCAATTCCGATCAAGGGCCCTAAGGCAGAGGCGGATTCAAAAAATTCAGCAAAAATTCCTAGATAAGATAAAAAGTTAGCTGCGAGTTATAATACTAATAGAATGTCAATATGTTTGTAATTTTAAGCAAAAATTACATGTAAGTTAGATCGAACTATAGATTATTCTGAGTATAGTGCTTAAAAATCAAAAGAATTGAAATAACACTTTTTATTAACACTATTTATTTATTTAATAACTATTTAATAACACTATTTATTTATTTATATTTAGAAGAAATGATTATTGAAGAATTATTGATTATTGAAGAAATTTGTATATAATTTGTATTCAGGACCTGATTCGGTCATAAGAGCTCTCGCCACAGAAAAACATAAAAAACGGAAACGAGATCGATTGTTTTACTACTGTTGTTGTATACAATTTGGGCGACTTCTGAAAAAATTGCAGTAATAGAAACAATACTCTAAGTCAACAATTCCATTTTGTTTCATGTCTATTTCCTCTTTGTGTGTCTTCGCTCGTCGCTTGCGTTCATACTTTCCTTTAAGTCACAAGGCTAGTGGACACCGCTTTTCAATACCTCTTCGTGACGCCACACAGTGGAGTATATTGAGACGAACCCTGGCCAAAAGAATTTTATCCTGGAAATTGATGGATTATGGCGAATTATCGTTTCTAAGTATATAAACAAATGTCACGTTAAGTTAAATGTATTTTTGACTCGAGACATTACGGATCAAATTTACATAAACAATTAAAAATCTCTATATAATTTTTTAAACGTGAATAATGCACATAACATTTGTTTATATACTTAAAAATTTCGCCATAATTCACCAAATTTACTGGATAATATACTTTTGGCCAGGTTTCGTCTCAATATACTCCACTGTGTGGCGTCACGAAGAGGTATTGAAAAGCTGTATTCGCTACCACCGTGTACGTGCCCCTTTATGAAACGTTACATGCTTTCACCATATTCCTATAGTAACATTTTAGTATGTTCTTCCAGCCATTCACCACGAGTGCTTAATCATTTTGTATATGTAAAATACTGACACTAATGTTTGGATGCTTATTTTTCCGGTGTGCAAACGTTTACGTATTGGTGGGTGTTCATCAAATCTGGTGAAATTCTGAGAAACGGCCAAAAAGTGATCGTACAATACTTTAAATTTCTACCCGTCACCGACAAACAGAATTAGTCGCATTTTTCGCGAAAGCCCTGATTCTTCATTGAACAACCGAATGAAGGTGGATCGATACGACGGTTTTCTCTGTACAAATATCTATTCATCAAACAATGTGATATATGCGAAACGACGGAGAAGAGTCCAACACAAACTTGCGTGTTATGCTGGACGAATTTTGCTGATATTACATTAATATGTGAAACATGGAAACGAAACAAAAAACAAATCACTCTTAATTCTAACTCTTAATTGAGGCGGTGAAACGAAAAGTGGTTTAACTCTCTCTCTTTTATATTTTGAGTTTAGGTCATGTCTGTATTCTTCTTAGTAAACTCTATTAAATTAATATAGTGGGCCAGATCATAACTCTCTTATTAGCTACATATAGTCCAAGTCATGTTTCTTTGCTTCGAGAACATTTAACTTAAGAAAAAAATATGAATGGAAATAAATTGTATTTATCAGTATATTATACATTAGTCGAAGCATATTACTTTGTTGTCCTCAGTGTGGTCAGGCAGTTTGTAACAGCTCTCTCGACGATAAATTATTAATTTTCAGTTTAATTGGCTTGATGTTGGTATGGCGTTTGTGCACAATGTAGCCAACACTTTTACTTCGCCAACGTCCATAGGAGTAATGATATTTATACCTCGCGTTATGTTGGCAGGACATTCGAATTTCTCAAAATTTAAATCCATCGCCAACCTTCAATTCAATTCCCGTTCTCTTGTGGCGTTATTATGTTATTTGTGTATCGAGCGTGTGGAAAGAACATTACCTTGTGTATTAGTTTAATNCTTAAATCCATCGCCAACCTCTGACACCAATTCAATTCCCGTTCTCTTGTGGCGTTATTATGTTATTTGTGTATCGAGCGTGTGGAAAGAACATTACCTTGTGTATTAGTTTAATGGGTTAAATTTTAACAAATATGTATTTCTTTACAGCAAATAGTCGCTTTTGTGACTACTATAAATATTTATTTGGATATAAATTGAATTCGTAGAAGTTGGCAATCGTGTTAGGCAGCCATATTGAATAATTTTCAGCTAAGTTACATGACTTGGAGTATAGCTAACAACACAAGTTTGAATGACACAAGACAAGGCAAATATGGTTGTGATGGTTGTAACAATGGTGTAAATCTGATTCACACTATTTTTCCTTCTATCACAGAGACCGTTGTCATTAGATACCATAGTGTGAAGGTGGACACCAATGAACTTAATGTTACGATGGATAGTTTAAATGAGCCTAGTGAGTGTAACTTTTGTATATTATCATCATATAACAGTTACACCTTGAGATAAAAATGGGGTGACGTAGAGATAATCTACAGCAAATTGTAAACATTGGATTTGATTTTTGATAGCTTTACTAGTAAAACACTACGTTTCTCAAAATGACATTACATTGAGTTAACCGCAACTTCTTTCACCTCCTCGATTCAGAATCTCACTACTGCCCTTCTCACCTGTCCTACTCCGAGCGCGTGCTTCCTCCCCAGGGGGACTTCCCCGTGGCGGCATGGCCGCGTCCGACGCGTACTCGGAATCCGTGAGCTCCGTGTCCGTAGATGCGTCGGCGACGGAAGCGCCGGAGCGCCGGCCGTTGTCGTTGACGTCGTTGGACGCACATCCGTTGGCTTCGGGATCTTCGTCGATGTCGCACGTCAGTTTCTTGATGCGTTCCACGAGGGAGTCGGGCCCGGCGCCGGAGCCACCTCGCATGGACGAGCCGCGCTTACTGCGTCCGGGCTCGTAGCGAAGTAAGCTGCGTCGGAGCGCATTGCGCTCGATGGTGCGTCGGATCTGGGAACTGGTGCTGTTGTCGTCATCGTCACTGATGCCCCCACCCACGGACACGACGCCTACGGATGGACATGACGTTTCAGAGCACATGAATAACACGTTTCAGAGCACAGCACACTCATTTTAAATCTAGTTATAGACCCATGACTCCTTTCACATGAATTTTGAAAAGTTTTCATTAATTAAGTTAAATTATTATGTGTTTGCCCGAGACAAAGCGCGTCTAAGTAGACAAAACTATCAAAGTTTCTGCTATCCTGCTGTGACTTCTTTTAAGAGCAATAACCCTGTCGAACAAATCTAACCGGTGTACGACAGCAACTTAAGTCTGGTCTACTCTGACATTGCCCCGAAAAAAGACCACAACAGAATGACCGAAATGTTGGTAGTTTTGTTTATTGAGACGCGGTTTTACCTGTACATACAAATATTTTTATTGACTCCGGTCACGGAAACCTACATTTACATACAAAAGTAAAATTACTTTTGGCTAAACTCAGTAAAAATACAATGAATAGTTTAGAAGGAGGCGATATTCGGTTCGTTTTATGATATGTAGTGATATTGAAGAATCGTCGCGGTTACTTGAGAATGTTATAGTGTAATCATACTCTCATATAGTGTAAGCATGATAAATATACTTTAAAACTCACGTTTGAATGATCCAAATTCTTAAAATGAGTTCCCAACCTTATCTGCTTTGTACACAACAAACTTTGCTAATAGTTGTCACATGACGAAAACAAAGTACACCTACTAAATACCATTTTAAATATTAATATAACATCATTGAAATCTTGCAAGACACTTTATTAGAGCCATTTATATTACAATTATATTACAATATTGCAATTAGGATTTATCTATGTTAGTAACAAAAGCTGTGAAGTTTATATGGAATTTGTGCATATTTTCAAGTTTACTGCATTCTAACATTTACTGTGACTTACCTATAATTAGTTAATTTCGTAAATAAACTGATTCCACGTTTAAGGTTGAATCACTACGAAATGCGTATCATATACTCAGTGGAATGTCAAAGCAAGTTCAGCGTTTAAAACGTAAAAGCACATTTCATATGAGTGAAGACCATACCTACGAATGAAAGTGATAGTGGTGATNGGCAATTAGGATTTATCTATGTTAGTAACAAAAGCTGTGAAGTTTATATGGAATTTGTGCATATTTTCAAGTTTACTGCATTCTAACATTTATTGTGACTTACCTATAATTAGTTAATTTCGTAAATAAACTGATTCCACGTTTAAGGTTGAATCACTACGAAATGCGTATCATATACTCAGTGGAATGTCAAAGCAAGTTCAGCGTTTAAAACGTAAAAGCACATTTCATATGAGTGAAGACCATACCTACGAATGAAAGTGATAGTGGTGATTGTGTACGTGGAAATGCATCACAAAGTGGAAGTGCATTGTGTAATTACTAAGCGTTAATTAATTTTAATTTACTAACAAATTCTGGTATTCTCCCCAAATGTATATATGTTTTAAATGAAATATTTATTAAAATAAAGATGAATTTTAAAATTAAAAAAAAAATTTTTCTTGAATATTCGTATTCTTATTTACACTTTTTGCATATTTGCATTTTGTTTCTATTTTTGTTCGTGTAGCTTCCATATCATGAAATATATAAGATTAAAAAGTAGTGTCCTTTTTCAACCATAACGCTTCAGATTTAATAAGAAACAGAAGAAATGTGAAAATCAACTGAAACAAGTTTTTTTAGTAGTATAAATAATAGCAAAGAACATCCCAATAATTCAAGATTTTTTACCATCCTTAATGTATCAAGTATTTTTATTAAAGGAGATTGATTAAGTACTAACATATTTCAGTCTTTTCAAAAGTGAATTCAAAGATAAAAAATGATCATTTCAATGATGACGTGTACTAGTCAATATTACAATTTGTTGGACGAAATTATGAATATAGCGCACATCGTAAACAAAAGTAAAATAATTCCATCTACATGCTACGATGGTTAAGCACATTTCATTTAGACGTTCATTTAGACTATAAAAATTAAGTAGAATAACTTCTAGAACATTAATTTTGTTTAAAATATATAAGACGGTTAGACAGAAATATCACACGAGTAAATTATAAACTAAACAGAAAACACATATTATCGATGTATAGTGACGAAGGTCAATATTATCAACATTTATTTCTCGATATTATCGACACTCGCTCAAAACATCGATAACTATTCACTAGATATCTAAAACACACAGAAGACTACACACATTCTAATTATATTTCTACACATTGAAGGAAGGAAAATTAGCAGCTATAATTTTGGTATTAAACGACAAAGAAGTTGAAGTTAAATTCAACTCAATTTGAAAAAAAAAAAAAAAAAAACAACACCAAGCACTACAACAAAAAAATGTCCGTCCGCCTTGTCAGTCTGCGACTATTAATGCAAACCTTGAATAAATCTCGAAATAAAAGTTAAAATACTTAAAATTTTTGGTAGCGTGTTATTTAAAAATATACGAGACGGTATATCATTTGTATAAAACTAAAAAAATTAGGTTATTATAATTAAGAATGAGTTTTCTTAAAATTTAAAAACTAAAGTCTATTTCAGGAACTAAAACATGTTAATCTTTTAAATTATGGAAACAAAAATTCATAAAATATTTGTAGCTCGCAGATATTCCCCTAACGATTGATACTCAGATTAAAATTATATAAAGGAGTTATATGAAGATGTATCCTCTATAAAGTTAAGTTAGTTGAATATTAAACCAAACAAGAGCAGCGCCACGCCATTGCAAACCAGGGTTATGTTCGGGAGAAGTGTTCGCCATTCCTTTCTCTTAACGATAAATTTCTCATCTAACTCAAGATACCCCCATCAATTCTGTGTATCTCTTCTCCTAGCGAAACACCCTCAAAGAGTAAACATGTACGTGGGCGGGATCACTCTCCCTTGGTCCCCTGTGCGCACGCCGTGGCGCCCTCTGTCTGTTCTTCTCGTACCTGCGGCGCCTCCGCCCGGTGACGTCAAAGGCATCACGGCAATATACTGAGGCTCCTCGCCTTTCTGGTTGTTCATCTGTGCCAGCTTGGCGCGCTTCGCTTCCTCGAACATCCGCAGGGAATCTGACGTCACCAAGTACTCCGCGTTACGTGAGTTCATCTCAACGTCACGCATATCCTCGCCGTTACCGTTGCCGTTCTCCAGGGGCGTCCCGTTCTCCACACCACCGTTCTCAGCGCGCTCTCCGGCAGTCGGCGGCGAGAGGAAACGCGGAGCAGGGAACAACTGCCGCACGGCGGAGTTGGGTCGAAGACTGTTCGCCACCAACACGTGGTTGCCCAGCTTGAAGGTGAGAGTGAGTTCAGTGGTCTCCGGGGAGGTGTCTTCGGTGTCTCCATTCTGCGCCGAGGACGCTTCGTTCGGTGTCGGTAGTGGTAGCGAAGTAGGGACTGACGTTGGGAGAGCATCCCCACCAGGAGACTCCCCGTGATGGGCAGTGCCGTCAGAGAACCGCACCGATCGCCGCCCGCCGCCACCGTTCACCATGGGCTCGTCCCCGTCCCCGCCGCTGTCCGAGAATGAGGTGCTCTCTTCGAGGTAACTTATGGCGGGTTGTGAAGGTGCGCCATCCGGACTCTTCCAAAGCTTCCCGCCTTTCAGAATGCCGTTGAGTTTGGTGTCGTTGCCGTTGACGGCGTGGGCGGCAGCGGCGGCGGCTGCGGCTGCGGCGGCCACAACGGCGGCGGGCGCCGCGCGGAGCGAACCGATGGCAGGGGTTCCCCGCGGAGGTGCGCCCACGTGTTCGTCCGCCTCGCGGACGATTCGCCGCTCCGTCACCGTCGTCATGGTGATAGTCTCCACGATGTAGCGCTGCTGCGGGTATGCGATCGTCTCCACGCCTGCGCACAAGCCCTGGATTCTGAGCATCGTTGGAAGGGCTCTTTCGTTTTGAAGCGCGATCGTGCAAAGGAAATAGTACAGGAGAAATCCAATTATGTGAATTGACTTTGGATAAAACACGGCATGTATGGGCAACGAAAATTTCTATTCTCTGTAGTTCAGAATTATCGAAAGTAACTTGCATACGGTACTTGCAGTACTTCCATTTGACGAAGTAGTCCTACACACGTATGCAGTTATACATTCAACATCTACACAAACACAATTTTTTGTCTTTACTTATGTTTTGAGGTACAGATCCAATCATCTACACTTTCAAAATTTCACACTTTCAAATCGACTCCCATAGTCAATTTACTCAAATAACTGGATTTATACTGTACTTATCTAAACCCTTTGAACTTAAAATTCGTTTGAATAAATTGTATATTTGTATATTTCCAATTAACAAAATTAATTCAAATTACCGATTGAGGAGGTCAAGGCCCGACTACGGGCTACAGCACCATGAAAGAAGAAGAAGAAATCATATTAACTTTAAGCGTAATGCAAGGGACGCTTCTAATTCATCTAGGAACTATAGTCATGAGATAAATCTCTTCAAATATAGTTGATATATCCGTTTCTGAATTAACAAGCCAACAGAGAGCATGCTCTTTTTAATTCAATCTCTAATTACTGACTTTTATTTACGATGGTTTATAGATAATTTCATCATGATTATCCAAAAAATTCTATTCAAGATATTATATAACAATAATCAGACTATGCTTACTCACTGAAAGTGTTGGAGCTGGAATTCCTGTGTCGACAAGTTACACACAATAATCAATACGGTGAATTGATTNTGTGTCGACAAGTTACACACAATAATCAATACGGTGAATTGATTTACATATATATCTATAGACGATATAGAAACTAAATATTATATATCTATAGACGATATAGAAACTAAATATTATATGCTTATGGTTAGCACAAATGAAGGTTATTTATACTTGTAAAAAATTATACTTCGCACCGTACAAAAATAATTATTCTACGACTCACTTATTCTTTACAAAAATTAATTCAGCAAGTAATTTTCAACAATTTCCTTCACGGAAAAAAACGAAAGTAAAGCATGGTGGATCTGGAAGGATCGGTCACACACAATGAACGTGCTAAGCCAAACTGAACAATATTTCCTTAAGTAAAGCGAAGTCCAGCAGACTTCAAAGAGCAAATGTTGGATACAATTTTCCTGCGGTGCATCCTGACTCCACGGTCATTACCAAAGAGAAGAACAAGAGAGTCCTAACGTGAAAACTATTTGGGTTCACAGATAATTTTCCTAAAAGGGTGGTAGAACGGGAAAATTCCACGTTGCGAATATAATGGTCTTTGAAGCGTCTAACGAGAAAGGGATTCTCAGAACTCGAAAGGAGGTTTGCGAAAATTCTGCAGTTATTTTTCCTCGAAGAATTGAGAGGAAAATATAAAGGACCCAAGATGCAAAAACAGACGGTGGTTAAAAAGTTTTTAAGAACATGCCTACAATAAACTACAATTTTTACAATTTATTATGATTTATTTATTTTGTGTGACTTACACATTCTATGTGACCGATGATGTGCATGCTGTTTATCTTAATATTATTTTTTAATTCTAAGTTATTTTTAATTATATGTATCGAGAAGTGTTCGAAGTAATGTTTTCAGCCATGCTACTACTGCGCTTTAGTGATTTGAGTTCATGCGATATTATTATTATTATATTAAGTCTGTGATGTCATGCAAACATGCTCTTAGCTGTAATATTCTGAGAATTCACCATCAGAAATTATTTTCATTTGACACTCTTCCTTTAGTTATCGATAACACAATGGATTTTGGTAGATGTAAAACTTTTTTCTTAGTTAAAATTATTGACAAAAAAAACACGATGAATAAACGAAGTGTTTAAACATTCAATAATACAATGCAGATTTGAGGAATTTATAGTCCACCATCACATAACTTTTTCGGTGCATAGAAATTAGAAATGCGAGGGTAAGTTGAAAAAAATAAAAGGAAACGAAAAGTTATTTGTATCAGAATTAAAAAGTGATGTTTAAAGTTATAATTTAATTTAATTTTTAAATAATTGAAGATGATTTAAATAGGAATTCTCATGTTAAACAATGTCAAATATAAATCTGTGTATTAAAAATTACAAAGCAAAATTATTAATTTATATTCTTCTCAATATCACATTTATGGAATAAATGTTTCTTATTTTATTGCGTAGTTTCACATGGCAGATTTTATTTTCATCTTGATATATTCTTTATAGCAACGCATATCGGCAATCAATTTTAATATTAATTTACTTAGTTTAAAAATAAAAACAAATTATTAGAAACAAACCTACTTATGAATTAGAACATTGATATTGAAAGAGAGACAAAAGAGACACATCACAGTAATGAAACCGATAGTAAAATGTACAAGTACGGATACTTTTCTATACGGTTCGTCTTGAAAAAGTAGTTTATATACAAAGCGAAGGATAGACAAGAGGGAGTTACGTTCACACATGCATTCATTGTTTTACACTAATTACCATAAATAAACATAAATGACGAAAATAATACAAACATGCCGACTGAGTCGTCGAAATGAAGTTCGAAAGAAACCATGAGCACAAGTAATGGCTAAGTGTTTTCAAAATATCAAATTAAGTTGCGAAGATAATTTTTATAACAGGGATTCACAGAGAATAAATGACAATAAGAGTAAAATAATCGTCCAAAATATATTTAAATTTGGATATATCCGATTTAATTTCAATTCCGCTCGGAACGACTAATATTATTTTCGGTTGAATAACACAAGATATTTGAAAACTGGTTTGAAGTCAAATGCAGTATTTACCATCAAATCGTCGACTCAGCCACGAGACATTTTCAAAACGAACCGTTAAGAGCACATTTTCCTATCAGAACACGGCGGACGGACGGCCAGCAGTGAATGAGGAGGAAAACGTCTAAGGGGCTCAGACTGCATTCATCGATATTTCCTGGAGGGTCCAAGCTTACCTGAGGGAGACTGGTCAGTGAGGACAACAGGTACCCGGCCGACTGCAGAGGGTGGAATGTCTTCCTCAATGCGGAGACGACGCCCACCCTCTCCGCCGGGCTCTGCTTCTAAAAGGAAAAGAAAAATATGTTCTCAATACATCCTTAAATTTACACAGATAGATACAAGTCGGAAATGGGTTTAGAAAAATATTGCTCATCAATATAAAAATTTTAACTTACAATACAATTACACATTATAAAATATTCAGTAGGATGGTTAAATAACTTATTATTATTATTATTATTATTATTTATTTTCTTCAATACTAGTCTACATTTCTGAGGAAATATACTTTAAGATGGTGTGGATGTTAAAAGAATTTTGTAAACTTCAGCGAGTTCACTGTTATACTTCAAAAATATTTCTATTAGTACGATTACTGCCACAGAATGCTGATTTTGTTTATTTTTTTTCGGTGATTGTAACATTATTCGAATGTCGAATACGACAGAAATAATCCTGGGGCTCTAATGACCTTGCCGTGGACGAGCTCTAAAGCCCCACAAAAAAACAATGTTTCCGGATTAGAGTCAAGCCAAACCGTAAAAATCGACAGTGAAAAAGGAAATTATAAATCTATTTTTTAGAGACTTTCTATTAGCGAAGATAAATAGCAATACGGATTCACATAATGACTTTATCAGAAATATTAAGATAAAATTAATTTCTCAATGATCTGAGTCGTTCCCACCATCACTACTACCATCAAAACTTTATGTAAAAGAAGATAAAAGTTGTGGTAAATCGACAAATCATCTGATGTGAGTGTTATCGTAAAATTACAATTGTAAGATATAACACTTTTCTACATACGAATAAGTATATTTTCAAGTAAACCCAAAGCACCAAATATAAAGAGAATTATTTACGACAATGAGTTTCTTCCGAGCTTACCGTCGCAATTAACATATAAAAAATTCAAAGTTTTAGAAGTAAAATATACAAATATCTTAGAGAAATTGACGAACTATTAGATCACTCGACATCTCCATAGAAAAACGTATAACCATTTCATGGAATATCAATTGCATAAATCAACTAATTAAAGCAAAATTCATTCAAACTTTTTGTTTGACTTGATGAAAGAAGAACTTTTAATTTGTATTCTGAACGAAAGACTTCATTACTTAAAATATAATAGATAATTAGTAATTTCCATGATTTCTTGTTATTTATATAAAAACGTTAGTAAATGAGAACAAACAACGAATTACAACAATCACATAGTACTGTCAATCATTTAAGATTTTATAGTAATAGTTTAAATTTGTTTAGGTATTAAAAGAATATTATATTAATGTATTATGCACAAATATAATTTATATATATTATAAAATAATGCGATTCCTTAACTAATTTTTTCATTAATACATAATCTGGATTGAATGCGTAGAATTTTGACTCATTAGTCATCATACTGCACAGTAAATTTGGAAATAGATGAAATTAAATTTTTCTTTTCCAATACAACAATTCTCCTTGTTCAAAAACCAAATTTCATTAAACTGAATTTTTGAAAACATGTTACCTTACCCTAGGAGCAAAGAAAACGTGTGTCCAATCACGGATCTGTAAAGAGTCTCTTTGTTTAAACAAGCCACATAAATGAAGACATACGATTAAGTTATCTAAAGCGATAATATATGCGCGCACTATTTCGCAAACTCTCATAGAACCAAATGCAGCGGTTTCACAAATCATCACAGACTGTAAGACACTACACCATTCAAAGAGCTTTGGTTGCAAGCGATTGAAAACGCACCAGAAGCTCGTTCGCTTAACTACTGAGCACGTCGCACTTCACAAGTGAGGTTTCAGGAAAAAGCAGTTTTTGGTTACACCGAATAATAAGGAAGAATTTTCCAAAAGAATGATGACATTAAATGATGAATCATCTCAATAATGACTTCATAATATTAATAAGAAGTTTAATTTCAAATTGACAGAATTTAAAGATTTTCAAACATTTAACAAAACGTTTTCGTCCGTGTTATTAAAAGGATACCGAGATATATTCATAGTAGACATTTTCTTTCTTTACATCAATAGTGAACACTTCTTGAAAACTACAAATTACTTAAACACTTCGCAGGTTTTTACTGTTTTATTAAGTGCTAATAAAATAGACCAATTAAAACTATTAATAAAAATTAAGTAAACAATATTTTTACAATTCATGACCACAATATTCAGCCAAGATTGAATGTGACCTTAAGACTTATTTACTCACAGAAACGAAACAAGGTACCACCTCGTATGAAAACCCGGGGAAAACTGGATGTCAGTTACAGAAAATAATCGGAAATTATTCGTATATTACCTGATCACGACCGAGTTGAAATACAAAAATTTGCATTTACGTAAGAATAGAAACTCCCGCGACTGACCACCGCAGTTGAAATGCTTGGATACGGCAATCTAGATTATATCTATAAGCTGTTGAAGACGTGTTGAGTGAGTAAACTCCTTTAGAATTGGACCTCACTAGCACTCGTTATCGTGAACGAAACGAGAATTACATAATTCAGAATAGATAAAAATAATCATAACAAAAACGCGCATAAAAATGATTAGAGTTTTATTGTCTTTAATCATCAAAGACATTTGCAATAACATTATGAAATACAAATTGAAAGACAGGAAAAATTGGTGCAATTAAAAATAATTTGATAAACATATCACACGTAAATTTGAAATAGCAAATAATCCTTTTTATGAATATCTCTGACTTAATCAATGCACACAGCGATAAGAAGTTTATTATCACAGTTATCAAAGATTGTCTTGAGAATCTTGAACGTGTATACTGAATTTTCCAGAGACGTAATCTTAAGCCTCCATTATGTAAAGAGTGGTTGCAATTTTTCTAAACCCCTGGAACCTTCTAAAACTCACCTTGGAAAATAAAACTAATGCCAACGAGTGCTTAGATGTCCGTATTATATAGATTTGGCAAAGATCACGCGGTCATTTTTCATTATTTGTTAATAAATAGAAGTCTTGATACTCCAGGCTAATCATCCTTTATGTATACATTCCCAGGCAGGATGGCCCGATATCCCCGAGATACCCTGATAGAATCAAGCGCGTTTCAACGTTGTTTCGTTACATGCTTTACCGCGTGTCAAGTACGTGCAAAGCGGGTTTCGAAACCTTCAAAAACACGTGAAAAGAAGGAAATTCGAACGCTACCATGTTTCAAGTCCGTTTCGACTGCGTGAAAAGCGCGTAACAAAAAGTGCTTTGCACAGACTACCAATGGCAGAAGGACCTGAAATCTGGTAGCGGAAGACGGAACGACGAACCGGTCCGAAATTTCAAGTTCTTTCGCGGTCAAATATTTTGGACCGTCCTAATATTTTAGGCCGGCCCAATATTTCAGGTGTTTTTGCAGACCAATATTTCGTACGAAAAAACGAGAAATTTCGTGCCCGCCCGAAATTCGTAATTCCGTCTTCCGCTACCAGATGACCTTGAAAGCGGGATCTCTCCTCGAGAGCACTTTACCACTTTTGTCTATTAATTCTTCCACTTCACAGGAATCAATCCACAGTACATGAAATTATTTTTCTTACTTACTTTTTAAAAAAACATGACGTGTGTGGATTTTTGCAACTAAAAAATCCGATGTCCTCGATGGGGATGGAAGCTGGTTAGGAGACCGCACTCAGCCATTGGCGCCGATAGGTACATGACATTTCTTAGCGATAATTTTGGAATAATTTAAGGAATGATTAGAGTACGCATAAGATTGGTATGAGTTCCATTGCAACTTTTGAATAAAAAACTATTATTCTTTACATTTTATTATAAGTAGTCATTTTGTTCAGTTTTGGGAGGTGTAGAAATTTTAAATCCGCCACTGTCTTTGGGCCCATAGATCGGAATTGCATCTCGAGTAAATTGCATTACGATCATACGCATTTTGTAACCTGTGGTGTAATGCTAAATAAAAAAGTACCAGTACGCCGATCCTTCAAGTATTTAAAATTGGTGTATAGGAATAATTAAATGAAAAATGGATAATTATGAACAATATTAAATAGCGTAGCTGATATTAGAAACTTCTTATCTTATCACATTTATTGAAGTGACTGTAACTCCTACCTTGGCAAAAGAACAAATTCAAACAACAAAAAATTGTCAGCAAAGAAAAGAAATAAGAGGATGAAGTTAAACTCTGTGATATTTGTGAAAATTTTCTTAATGCGTTAAGTCCTTTAAATTTCTTTCTCTCTGTCAATAGAATCTCAGCTTCAGGTACTTTTGAAAGACAGCAAGTGTGTTGATTACATATTAAACTACAAATTTTCAAGGCAAACCAAAGAAAGTGAGTTCAGTGATACATATGATGGCAATGTTTACATAAAGTTAAGCTCATATGGTAATGTTTAGTCCTCACCGTACAACTTTTCTTACACATTTTTCACTGATGGTGTTGCTTTTGGAAAGTCATCTACAAAAGATAATTTGACCTATTTACTTAATTATCAATGAATTGCCTTACGAAGAAATTGTCGCACTTCAAACCAGCTCAAATTTCTGTTTCGAACCAGCTAAAATTTGATAATATACACAATTATGGTACAACTTTACTCAATAATCCATCAAGTTAGCGCATCAAGTTTCATCCCAAGCAGCAGAGATTTGTCAAAATATTGCCTGATTGATGTAAATTATTTGTCATTAAATAAAGAAATAAACTTTGTCAAAAAAGCAGTAGTTCCGATCAAGGACTCATGGGCAGTGACGGATTTAATATTTATAAAAGAAATAATTTAATAAATATGTACTGTTATTAATAAATATGTACTGTTATCCGTTTATTATTCCAAAGTAAATTGTAGATATTAGTGCAGTAAAAATTCTAGATTAATAAAACAAAAGTATTAAATGGCATTCCCACTTATGGAAAATCCGCCACTATCCGGAAGAAAACCGGAGAAAAACCCGGGCCAGGATAAAAGGGGCTACAGAGACAATCTACACAACC
>NNCF01126966.1:56813-82916 GCA_002313205.1 Laupala kohalensis
AATTATTATTATTATTATTATTATACCTAGTATCGTTAATTAATGCTCATGGAACTTAATGCCCCGTCTTGTTGAAAATTGTCTTTAAAATCAAGTTATTTATGAAGAAGTTCACTCAAATGTAGCTTTTCTAAACCTTCATAGTATCAGGAATTGTTGTGTTGGTTAACTTTATAAATGAAAAAAGAATTCGTCATAGTTCCAACCAGTAAATTTTCATTAAATACATAATTTACAATAAAACAAAGAGTAGTAACTACATACAAGTGCATGTGGAGGAGAACAAATAATTTTTTTATCTAAAGAAAGAAAGAAAGAAAGAAAGAAAAAAAGAAAGAAAGAAAGATCCCATCGATATTGATAAAAAGCCCCGAAGTTAATGGAGGATTTAACTTTTTTGTGCCCCTCAGCACAACCATGACAAGCGACCTCCCTCAAAACGAACGCAGCTAGCAAACAATATGTTATATTGTCATAGAAAATTTTATTTTCAATAGTCATGGAACATTTATTTGGCCGATTCTCAATTATTCCGAAAAATATTACTAATTAATGAATACTAATAAAATCGAGATAATGAAAAATTGTATTCATTGCTTAAATAACCCAATGGTATAATAATCCCGAATGCCACCAACACTATGCGCTTGCCCCATGGACCTATATACTCGTATGAACAAATTACTGCTGCTGTCCAGTCTCCATTATCTTTCTCGTTCCTCTCATTTTCGTACTTTATTCGTTGTCTTTTCCGTTCGTTATTTCGTTTACAGAATAAGATATAGTCTGAAAACTTTTCCTTATTACGTTAATCTATGTAGGGGAAATTAAATACGAAGGTAAAAGTGGTGTTTTGTAAATAATTTCACATCTTCTATATTATTATAATTTCCCATTCAAAAGTCCTTTACTGACATTACAAATAGGAAAAAACTTGAATTTCTTCTGACGGGTAAACGTAATGCTTTGAGTATTGGAAATAATAAATAGTTAGTATGAACACTGATAATATTGCTTGTGACACTGAAAAACATTCTGATCCATTTTGGTCCTTAAATATTGACTAGGTTCCGACAAAAATAGAACAAAAAATGTGGATGTAATTTTCATTGGGAATGTATCTCTGTGTACATACTTTCATCAATTTCTTCATATTCTTGGTTTTCATTTAATGCTACTGATTTCGAGTTGTGATTTATTTATGTGATGTTTAATAATATTGTTGAAAATGCTATTATGAACCGTGTTAATGAGCATATAATGAACCATGTTAATAAAATCGAATATCCAAAGCACGATAAAGATTTCGAAATTCTCATTTTGCTGTGAAAACATGTCACATGAATGTTTTAATAGAATTCGTCTTAAATAACCTTCACCCTCAAACTAATACCCCCAAGCAATTGCCGTCGTTTTGTCACCTCAGCGTTGGTCCCTCATGTCACGAGAGCCATGTTCCTTGTCGTTTCCTAGCGCGCTCTCGAGAGCAGATCAAACAAGAGTGGGCGAATTTTCTTTGCGCGCGCTGTGTTGTATATTTTATGGGGCAGCGCGCTTAGCACGGGTCTCAGGAGTCGCGCCAACTGCACCATCACCATCTATGAAATGGTCACCACATCCGCCTTCGAAAACAAAACTGAAGATAATATCTTACTAACACACAGTTCTCCAAAACCTGTAACAGTAAAAATTCTGAAAAACAACTTTCATTTTTAATATCTTAACTGGCTTCTTGTAATAAATGGAATATAAACTTTGATTTTTATCTCTTAGTATTACCACCTCTATATATAGGAGGCGTTGTCCTGAATGACGTATGCCCATATTCATCAATGGAGATAAAAAAACTAATCGAGACACGAACTTGAAAAATTTACGAAACGTTTCTTTCGTATTCTAGAGATTCACTAAGAAAGAAAATTTCAAAATTTCCATTCAAAAGGAGTGAAATTTCCACGACAGTAGACCACCACCGATGTGTGATGAATGCAGAGGTAGTGCAGTACGTTTACTATGTGTGGAACATTTGGTTATCGAGAAGAAGAGTATTAAACGACTTTAACAAGACTTCCAAAAAATAATCGTAAATACATCGAAGTTTATTTTTAATTAAATTTTACTCATTTTTAATCCATTTTTCATTGCGCAGGTGCGGGTGGAACATGTGATCGCAAGACTAGGAAGAGAATTTAACCCCGTCCTCCCATCCGATAACAGGAACCGTTATCACGATTTAGATCTCTGGGCACGTGGAGCAACGCTAGTTCGCTCGCGTGCCGCTTCTCTCGAAACTACTGCTTTAAACTTCCATCACTGTTCACTGGGAGCATGTGAGTACAGTAATAGTAAAAGTCACCAGCATCACCATTGACTGCAGCCAACTGCTACGCAACACGAATGGATTCTACTGCCACCTTTGCGTTGCTTTATCTCCACACTAAATATTTACTCTCCTACGCGCCTCCGCATCGTTCTCCCCTCGCAGAGAAGTTGAAGACACAAGGGAACACAGAAGGCATCGGGAAAAGAAAGACAGCTTTCAAGGGTTCGCGACCACATCCTATAGACTGCACTTCAGCTGAAATAGAATACGTAAATGGAACGACATGACTTGGGACTATGACTCGACGTTAGTGAAATCTCTGATTAAGTATGATTGTTTCCTTTATTTTTACTCTACTTGATTTACACCATTATGAATAATAATGAAGGAAAAACACGATTTAATTTGTATGTATCAGCTAATAGTATAGTTTGAACAATATTGAGGAACTCGCTTCNTAAATTATGGCGAGCGAGAGAGACGGTTTCGTGATCTTTGCATCACACCTCGGAAAAAAGTAAAATATATTTTAGAAATGTTCGGTGACATATAAATAAAAGTGTTGTAAAGAATACTACGTGAAATTTCTATAAAATATACAAAAATACTTTCGTAATTTAAAAATCATCCCATTCTTTTAAATAAGTATTTTCTCCGTAATATTTCACCAATATCGATTATTGGAATTATTTCATTTAAATGGTCGGTGAAGTATGTTCTTTAAATAGAAATCAAAATAAATACATGTAAAAGTATTTATTTATGTTATTTCCAGATGCTTTGGTGTATAAATACTACTTTCGTTAGTACTACCTTGAATGCAACGCCATGACTGACTTAACCTGAAATGGCACTAGAATATTAACACACACATGTTTTCGCGTGTTTTGTTTCAAGACATTTGTATCGATTATACCACAGTATGGCAGAAATCATTCCTACTATACCCCATATCTCGTTACATTCTAAATTATAACAAAGTTGACGAAGGTGAATTGAGCAGAGAAGTAATGAGGATTTTACACGAGATAAAAGAGAAGTATCTTGTATTGACTATAAACTTTTACGAACATATATTACAGGTATACATCTGTTGTATGTTACGTATGTACTCAGTAACCCGACATCTACCAACAAGCTATAGGTGGAATCGTACACATATTTGAAAATTGTGAATTGTTTATAATATACTACAAGAAAATAGTCGATATTGTTAGTAACGATGTAAAATGTAACTTAAACTATTTGATTATACATTGTAATTACATTGTATATTGCCCTACATGTAAAAAGAAAACAATCTTAAATATTTCCTTAATTAAAATTTTGATGTTCAATTAAGTCGTCAAAAATAGTTTCTGTTTCATTTCAATAAATATCGTGTTCCTTAAATTTATAAACGATTTGCGATCTAAACACATTATTCGAAACATGACATTATATGGTTGTGGGATATAATATTGCCTCTACCTGAGCGCTCAAATATCCCAAAAATGCGGAGTTGTCTAGAACAATGTCGAACAGCCGAGTTTAAAAGTTGGCAGGAAACTGGTAGTATCAACCAATTTACCATGTGGTGTTACAATAGAATGAAGACGGATAATCGAAGGAAAAAACTATAAACGAATATAAAAGTTTATATTCATTTACCATAAAAAAAAAGATTTACACTAAATTCCGTATTTCTTTTAAAATAAAATTCGTATTGCTTTCTTTTCCCTCATGTCGAATTGCTGTTCGTTTCTATAGTTACACGGTGCCTTTGCAATATGACACAAGATTGAAACCCTTCATTTCTCTGGTGTTACTTAATATCTGCAGTGAAAATATTATAATGCATATCATATAATATATTTATAAAACATAATGATGTATTTGTACTACATAAAAACATTATCACGGTAATCTCAACATGTAAATACGACTACGAAATTTGTTACTGCTCTTGTACCTGAGAAACAGTGAGATACTCCAGACTGATTTTTGAAGTGAAATATTTTTTTGTGTTCTACTATCGACGAAGAGGCTTGACCTAATTCCGCTAATATGATTTCGAAGACTTATTTGTTATTTACCGAAATTTTACCAACGTATCATTTCAATTGTGTTTCATATTTCGAAAATATAAAAATAAATAGATCATTCTCTCACACATATTTCAGGAAGGTTGCAAAATTACCTCCTGGAATTTGGTACTATTTTGTAATGAATAGGAATTTCTATTTTTAATCAGATTTGGTTGACTGTCCAGATGTTATTTTCTGATGAATCTGGCTTTCTTCTATATTTTCATACTTAGCCGAATTTTTCTTATGCCAAGACTGATTCATTAAAATTGGTCGACTGTTAGTAATGTAATAGTTTCTGAACAGGTCCTAGATGTGTTATACTAAATTGATCGTTCACTTGACTTGCAACTCGCGGAACAATATAGTGGAAAAAATGAACCCTCATTTGTAAACAATTTAATGGGTTTTAAAACGGGATTCGGCGAAATGTATTATAAAATAGCTTTTACCCAAATTATTACAAGTGCACACCACTGTCTTTTACATCAATCTAGTATAAACGAATCGAAATTCATACTGGAAGGAAACCGAATTTATTATTGTTTTCTTTCATAGCTTTTCAATGACATTCATAGAGGTAATATGATATGTACAAATAGACGAGTACTACACATTTACAATGTCTGAAAAAAACGAATACTTAAATGCACACAAAAATTTTATCGAGTGGAATAAAACTATTTTGGTTGGAAAGAAATTTAATTAGTTTTTATTAACGAATCACTGCGACCACGGCATAATATGGTACACGTAACATGCATTCCACTCAGGATTTTGCCTACAGCTGTCGCTGTTATGTTTGGTCCCTTTTCATACGCACCATATTTTGAGTGGCGCCAAAAACACACCCGGTCAACATCACGACGCTTAGCATTCGTGAAATGACCGCTGCCATATGCGCTTCTTGTTTTTATGGACAAATAAAACCGAGCATTTTACTGCCAACATAGTGGCGGAGGAAATGCCGTTGGCTACGGCAATGGTGTCAGACGAGGCACCGAGAGCGTCGGAGAAAAACAACGGTAAATGAAAGATTTTGAATAAAATATATTTTAAAAAATAAATAAAATCTAAAGATCTTTAGATCGACCAAATTTGTCTCTGTACAGGTAGATTATGTACGAATTGATAAAATTTATTTCCTTACACTACAAGTTTTACAATATTAAAGAAGGTTGTCACCGATAGAAGACAAAAAAATGGGAAAAAAATATCAATTACGTTAGAGGATCGAACATAGTCTACATCCTACGCATAGAGATTGCTGTTATGATTTTATGTTTCTTGGAGTTTTGGTATGGATTGTGATGATTATATTTCTTTTTGCGAAAGTGATTATGGGTAGTAGAGCAGAGAACAGCAATGGCAAAGGTAAGATTTTATTTTATATTTAAATTTCCTTTCTTTCAATTAACGGCCGACCAACGTAAGGCAAAGACAGAATGATCACTTCCTTATCCACGTGACCGACGAAGGCGAAAGCCGAAACCGTTTCTTCAAATATGTGAGTGATTTTTAAGTGATTTATTTTCGGCTTTTCTCTTTTCTATCGTTCAAACTATTAATATTTTTATCTTCTTACACCCAAAAAGTTCCAAATGGAACCGTATCTATGATAATATCCAAGATATAATTTGAAATGTTATATGCGGAAACTGATTAGCCACTTAAGGTTAAGATGGCAAAGAAACTCGTAGAGTGAAGGAAAGATTTTTTTTAAAGGAATTAAGATTAGCTGGAAGATATCTCTCGTCATGAAAAAGTAAAACAGGCGGGAGCTCAAACAATGATTTGGAGAACCAAATGTATGATCAAAAAGAAGGAAGATTCTGATATGCGGACAGAAAATTCCACTTAATCATTGGGTTACGCTTCCCAAATGAGACTAAGCGAAGAAGGCAAATTGCGTGTAGTCTAGTTCTTAAATGGAATTTTAAATGATAGATAAGAAAGTTAAGAAATACCAAGAGACTGTTACATTGACACTCCTGATACTCCAGAATTTGCTGTCATTGTTCGTAGAATTAAAATTTTCAAGGAGTCAATATCAACAAGTTAACCAACAATTCTTCATAGTCTTTGAATTCCAATTGTTAATTCATCATCTCTGAAACTATAATCAAATTTTACTATGTTTTTTTCACAGCATATTGGATTTGTCGTAGTTAAGAGTTCTAATTCAAGAACCGTTTTCTATCTTCTTTCTTCATACAAAATTCTAGTTATTTTGATCGACAAGTTTAGTTATTTTCCAAATTACATGGCATTTTCAACGTTTTTCGCTTATCGTTTCATTTTCAACGTTTTCGAGTACCCTTAAAAAAATTAGATTTCGGATTTGTTAACAAAATCTCCCAGTACAAAATTTCAGAATGCTGTATGAAGGTTTACGCATTATGACAATCTTTTCAGCAATTGGCTCCACTGTTTCATAATCATTTATTATTTTAAATTCCTCTTAGATCACGCAATACTTTTCAGTTTCCTTTAATGAGAAAAAAATGATATTGGGAATTAAATTATTTTTAACGTAGTATTTCAGAACAATCTTGTAAGAGTGAAGCATATGCAGTGAATCACTGGTGTATTTATTTCTCGTACAAGTTTTAAATATCTTCAATAGACACTTGGTGTCACAGTTTGATATATTATAATGATTTTAATGAAAAATAAAATAAAAATTGAAACCATCTGAAACCATTAACGTTTTCCATTATGTATATCTTGTCGTAAAACTGCAACATGTCGTCATAAACTATCCTAATTTACATAGCATAACATTTACGAGACTGAATTACATACATTTGCAAATTGCTCTGCTCAGGCGTTCCATACATAATTCAAATACCTGCATAAGGAAGGGCTTGAGTGCTGCTGATTGACCTATGAATTATTATTATCTTAAGTATCTAACGTGATATTTTCCTTAAAAGGCTTAAAAATTGAATGTCTGTGATTACACATCGTATTACGGATAGTAACGAAGTAATGTGCGTAATGGTTAGTATATCGCGAAGTGTTTACGTCGGATTGGCCACAGTCGAATGTTACAATAAATAATATAATTGGAGTATGGGCCTAATTGTTTCTCATTCATGGACTTATGTAGCTATTGACAGCGTACTAAGAAAGGGAAGCGAGATGATATTTTCCCTTCGTTTGTAATTTATTTTAATTTTGAATCAACAAATTTATATGGTAATTTATTTGTAGTAACATTGATTTTCGAGAGAACCCAAAAATAATCAGCAAATCATTTGTGATTTGTATTATGTCTCCAACTTGTTACATCCGGGTTAGTTTGAGGAGATGGGAGCTGGAAGTGATCCACTACGAAATATGAAAAGAAAATGATAACTACTCTAAAACTAGTAGAAAAATTGCCAATTTAATACTGTTTCATGAATAATGACAATCCTTGTAGAGGTTTAGCTCTTCCTTCATTTGTATTAAAGATAAGTTTTGAGTGACGAGTCTTTTCGCGAATGCGAAAAAAACAACATAAAAACAGTTTATGAAAAAAGGGTAAATTGAGACATAACATTCTCGAATTTTCTTTTCTAGAACTCTGAACACAATATTTCAGTTTATATCAACTTAAAAATACCGTCTGCCGAAATTTTATTTAAGTTAATTTATTAACGAGCTTTGCTTATAAGTAGTATACCTATAAAAAAACAAGAAAATCTGTATAATACTTGGTTATATTAATTTTGGAGATTATGTACCACAAATTTATTAGCTCTCACCCGCGAGTACATAGGAACTCTGTGCAAGAATGTAACTTTAAAGAGAGACCAAATTGTGAGATCCGCTAACACTGAAGTGGGTTCGCAGATTCGCCTCGCGGTGCGGGGGCGTGTCAGTGAAGCGGGACTTCCCCGAAGAGCAAGTGCGATCCTCGGTGCCAAGTCAGCAATCGAAGTAGAGCTTCTCGACGAAGAATGGCATTTCGCGAGAGGAAGGACTACGAAAAGCAGTGTAAGAGGATGGGACAAGAGAACAAAGGAAGTGTAAGAGGACCGAAGCGACGCTGTTATAATAGATGGCCGGGCAAACGGGTCGAGTGATTGTCGGAACCAGGTAGATATTAGAGATGTCCACTGTTGAACTTCAGGGATGTGAAACGTGGAGCGCACCACTGTAGCACACATTCCATAAAGAGTGGTTCCTAAAAATACCCACGTAGCAAGTATTAACTACCCTCTTGATGAATAATAAAACACTTCCAACATTATGTATGTTCCCACAGTATTGAAGTAAAAATAATTTCCGAGACGGTAGGTATTAACTGAAGAGAGTACTCTCTTCCAAAATATACAACACGACTCTGGCGGACACATTAGTAAGGTTCATAGTCAACAGCCAAGCGAGTGAAGATTCACATCAACTGATTAGAAGTCAATTTTAATTGGTTTTCTGCTCCTTTAATTCATTAATAATAACTATTCTTCACAGTTTATTTGCAATAATCCTTCAAAAAAATCCTTTGAAATTTTAAATAATTTCATCAATTACTTTTCTGTTTCCCATACCACAGACATTCCAAATAACTAACTTATATTACACTTCAGAATTTTGAAAACTATAATTTCTACAGTTTCAGCCAAGCGCATGAACGACGTATGGAATGACACAACAGTTAATAAAACTACAGATGCTCTAGACTCAACTCCTTTCTGCTGTAGATGCATTTCCCGACCCGAAAAGGGTATAGATTGGCTTCACCTAATTTCCCAATGAGACCGAATTCATTCGGATCTCTATGTAACAACTCATACCACTAACGAACACTAAAGAATATATTTCACGATTCACGTTATACAGTGCATTTTTTTTCTGTGTATGGAACATATTTTACAATTCAGTTTACTTAGTTCGGACACTGGGAGTCTCGAATTATAATTTTAAATACACGAGAGATCTTTATAAATTCTAATTTTTAGGTACTTCACAATTTTTGTAAGGATATATTAATGAAGAATACACAAGTACGAAATACACAAGTAAACAAGTTAGAACCACAAAAAATATTGTATAAAATAATATTAATAAATAAAATCGTGTAAGAATAAAGCTGATATAGGTCACGTTGCTTCCAATAAAATATTAGCAGTTCTCATTTGATCGCATGGGATAAGTTAATGTTATATAAGCAGCAGTAAATCCATCGCACATCTAATGAAGGTTTTCCGAATTCCGAATCGCATTTGCATCACAATCAAATTCACCCAATTGGGAGAAGATTTAAAGCTCATAATTATCACTCTGCAATAAATATAATGAATGATCCAATAATAAATTTACGACGGGAATTCACGTTCTAGTTTAGTTCAGAAGTAGTGGAATGTTTTAATGGCATTTCCCTGCTTTACTGCCAATTCTTCTACTGCACTAATTGTAATCGTAATCGTTATCTGGGGAGATATGGGTAGTTAATTATAAAATTGACAAAAATATATTTTCATCAGAAAATTTGCGAACATTTATTTGTTAAACATCATACGTCATGAGTACTGATACATTCAGCGCAAATTTAAAGATATAAACATGTAAAATGTCAAATCATTTGACGTGAAAAAAAATTTCCTCCTAGAATCTCAAATACGTTGCTAAGTCTTAACTATCTTAAGATGACAAAAGGAAAATTTACCTTTGAAGATGCTATATGGTAAACAATCACGAATAGTCATATCTGATTCGTGAATGTCTCTAAAATTATTTGAATTAATATTTATACGAATGAAATAAATGATACACTCAGAGTTGTATTAATATGTTTACAGTCATCTTCATACACCTATTTACATCCATCCGAGGAAATAAAATACTCCTTCATTTAAAAATCATATACAAAAGACATACGTACAATTTATGCAAACGCATCTTCCGTACTAATTGGAATCTTCGTCTGGCGAAGGGTTCTCCCCAATTCTTTCCTTTCATTTACAAAACTCAGTCCACTCGTACTTTTCCTAGGATTTGTCACCAACTCACAATTGCTTATTTGTTCCCCCCTTCCACAACGTCTGGACGCTTATTTCTAACGAAGACTGTGCTTTTTCTTTCATCATTTTTTGAAACTAGCCAGATCCTTTTTCAGAATTGCCCCGACACTGGCTTGAGCGACGGTCGTGCCCCCTCCCTACGACAGACCCTACGACCAAAAAGGTTCTCGCCTGTTCGTTCGAGGGTTCTTATTGACAAGTGTTTTATTTTCGTGCTTGCATATATATATATAATACCATTAGAAGAAATCCTAGTTCCTATTTCATGTAACGATAAAATTAACTAATTGTTTCGTGAATGCTTATTTTTCTCGTCTCAGGCAGGCAATCAAACAAAATTTGGACCAGAGTTATACATCCAATTACTGAGACAGTATTCACCAAAATGTATGAGCGTTCTGCATATTCGCCCTCGTTTAACATTCAAATTCTGACTTTGGGAAGCTGCTATCTCAAGGACGGGATACAGAATTATGATATAAACTGTGTTTTATTCGTTTTGCAAAAGAAAAATTAATAGTCATACATTAAGTAGAGGTTAAATTTATCATACTTTATATTAGAGGAGGGCATTTCTCAGAATTGTAGTTGAGGGAGGTCTGTTACAGATTTATTTTAGAGCCGAACGATTGAACAGTTTTAAAACCACAACTTCCGAGCACTTACTCGAGAAGGGAATATTGCATTATCTACGGTGAGGTGAAAATGACGACGAACCGGGATATTTGAACCTGCAAGTTATATCCGTTGGTGTGACACCACTGTCAGGTGAAAGTGATTGTATGGGCTTTGGGAGTTGCAGCTGGTTGTGCTCACAGGCTGCCGTAGCCGGCTGTCCCGGGTTCGAGTTCAGGTCCATCCTCGTTTTCACCTGACTGTAGATAATGCAAGTGGGGAGTGTATGCGACAATAATTTAGGACAGGCAGACCACCGGACAAGCATTTTTATTATCTCTATCGCTAAGACTTTAGGACGGTATTACACTGTCATATTACTATGTCATATGTATGATGAAGGATATGATAAAAGATATGAACCTATGTCATAGATATATGATCATAATTGAACTATGATCAGAGCATGTGTATTACACGACCATATTTTTGATACTATATCTTTGATCATAGAAATATGACCGTGTAAGACCGGCCTAAGACCAAGTCTACAGTGATGCAGCCACGTCAGCCAACTACGTCGAGGTGGCGTTGATTCAGCACGTTTTCGTGACACCGTGTCGCATCCAGACCATTCGATATAGTTGGCCATGGTCGATGAAGAAGAGAGGGTGCCCGATCGAACAGAGGAAGTCTCGAAGCAAAAGGAGAGTAACGTCAGTGGTAGAGAAGTGACGATGGAAGGGACTAGCGAGGGTCGCCATTAGCAAGTGCTCCACTTGTCGCTCTTAGCTGCGACCAGCCCTTCGCGGTCGCTCGAGCCACCGGTCCTCACTCACCCCTTTGCTGCAGGGCTTGCCAAACTTCGATAAAGGGAGGATACCTTAGGGTGCGCTTTGGAGAGCATTTAACCCTAATAATACACTTCTCTTGGTAATTCAATGCAAGCATTTTAGTCCGTGACTTCGGACTGGAAATAAGATTTGGCTCAAAATAAAAAAAAACCCTCGTCTGGTTCAATTCACAGCTCCCCAAAGGAATGGCATTTTGAAATAAATGTACTGTGGGAAATAACTACGACAAGTATCGGTTATTGTATGTGAATCTAGTTTAGTAGTAACATCCTAATAATAAATTAATAATAATAATAAATTTATTGTCAAGAAACAGTACAAACTGCGTATGACCACGTGGAGGAAAAAAACTAATTTACTCTCCGGAAGCAAGCAAGGGAACATCCCATCAATTCCGATCAAGCGCCCTAAGGCAAAGGCGCATTCAAAAAAAATTCAGCAAAAGTTCCTAGATAAGATAAAAAGTTAGCTGCGAGTTAAATACTAATAGAATGTCAATATGTTTGTAATTTTAAGCAAAAAATTACATGTACAAGTTATTATCGAACTATAGATTATTCTGAGTATAGTGTTTAAAAATCATAAGAATTGAAATAACACTAAATTCACGATTTATTGTTACAATAAACACGCCCCTAGACAAAGCCTAGAGAACCTGTATGATAAATCCGCCTCTACCCGAAGGAAAACCGGAGAAAAACCCGGGCCAGGATGGGGCTACAGAATTTATGTACACAAACGTGCCAATGTTGAGTACACATAAAACTAAATTAATATGAGCCATAAGACAACACAATCATGCAAGAAAATAGTTTTTGAAATTGTTATAAGTTGTTTAAAAAGTACTACAGCAATGGCGTGATAAAGCACAAGACGAATTTAACTTTTGTTAAAATCAATAAATTCTTTTACAGTGTAGAAGCACTGGTGCAGGAGGTAGTTTTTAACCGCGGATTTGAAGATATTCAATTTCATAATATCTTTTATATTCTTGGGCAGGGAATTATATAGAACGATTCCCGAATGGTATGGTCCCTTTTGGCAAAGAGTGGTTGACACTGTAGGGCGATGAATATTATCCCTATTGCGTGTATAGTGTTCGTGAACGAGACTGTTTCGTATAAAGAAAGGGTGGCACTTCAGTAACTCGGTCTTAACAAACACGACTGTTTCATAAATATAAATGCAGGGAAGTGTTAAGATATTTAAGATACACATTTTCATTAACAACACTAGAATATGCACGATGCTAAGAAACAAATCAAAGTGAAATGGAATTAGTAGATGTGAAAACATAGCATCCATTAACACTGATTTAAAAAATTAGAACTCCAGTATTATAAGTTTTAAATACCAAATAAAACATTTTCCCCTTAAATCTGAATAATGCATAGTAAAACATGATTCTGACGATTTCTTGTGCACACGGTAGTAGAGATAGTTTTTCACGATTTGAAAGCGCCGATGATACTTTATAGTGGAGCACTCACGTCCACTTTTTCTTAAAGTGGAGAACCACTGAAGGTGACTTCCTTCGAAAATAATTTGGGACAAAAATATAATTCGGGTGAAACAATGACTTTTTAAAAATGTTTCTTGTCAACCACATCACCACGAAATCTAGAATTATGTATACTTCAGTATATTATACATACAACTCCTCCATTACCTCCGGAATCTCGTTGGCTCAATCCAATGAAATACCATCACTGGCATCGTTTTGGTATTCCCTTACTCGAAGTCACCATTCTCCACATCCCACGCCTTGTGAGTCGCACACACTCCCTCGAAACACGTTGTAGATAGGTTCCAACCCTCCCTCCCCCCCCCACTTCTCTCTCTGCTTTCGTTTCTTACAACCCTCCGCTCCTGCCCCTCACCCCTCTGAAACAGTCGGCCCCCACCATCACTTCACGTCCTCGTACCTGCATGCTAATAGCCTTAATAGATTATCCGGCAAACAGCCTCTCCCCTGCAGCTGGCGCTGTCTTGGAATCTCACAGCACCTTCTCCATCCCCCACCAATAATATACCAGAAGATACGACTGTCGGAGACACGCGCTCTACACAACTCAACTATGTATGGAGTTTCTCATTCGCATCCTATACAGTCGTAACAAGTTTCGCAAGAGGATCAGTTGCAACATCTCTCTAGGATCTTTGTTGCAAGTTTAATAGAACGATGAACTACTTGCGCTGACATGTAAGTCTGGTTAATACACCATGATTCTACATTAATGCATATTAATACGAAACAAAATGAAGTAATATTTCCATCAATAAGTGAATTATTCAAATTGTGATTAAAGATTATTTACACATTTCTTCCTTTTTTAATATCTGTCCACATTTTTGCACGCTTTTTTTCTTCTTCTGTGCAATATGCACTAATCTTCTCCAAAATTAAAATATATATTTAAGAACAAAATTTTTAAATAAACCAATCTCGATTCTCGTATGATTCTTTTTTAGGAACTATATGTCTCATGCTTTTGGGTGAAAGAGTACTTTCATCAATAATGTACATCATCAATGTGCTATGCACATGACTACTAATTTGCATAAGCATTCAGCCTGCAACCTTCCACTTCAAAGTTTCGTACAATAAGTCCTCTGGATGAACAAGGATATAAGTTTCGTCACAAGATAAAGTAAGCGTTGCCGGACGGAAACGGAAAATACGAGAATAAAAGGAACGAATATAGAGGAATAGTGTGGGAACACAAGAACAGCCAAAGTCATTCAAACGTATGACGCTACAGAAAGAGAACCGAAAGGAATTGAAAATTATTGAAAAGAGAATAGACGATAAAGAAAGAGAAAAGCGATCCCTTGGTGGAATTCTAAGAGTGAAAGACGTTCACAAATTTCCTCGAGGTTGGGTCCCCGGGGTGTTTATATGGCAAACGTGCGGTGACTTTCATGGAATGATATAGTACGCAATGCAGTCCACACGATTTCACATTATCATATTTAGTAGTATCAAAAGACAAAGTCTTTAGCTACAATCAAATTAAAAATTTTAATGAAAACTATACACCGTATGGATGACAACAATATATTGTTGTTCCTCGGGATGTTCTTCCTCAAGATGATAGAAATCAAAATATTAGTTAAGTATTGATATTTGCTTCGACATAACTATCCACATGAGTTTAANATAGAAATCAAAATATTAGTTAAGTATTGATATTTGCTTCGACATAACTATCCACATGAGTTTAAAACAGATCGATTTCATTAATAATATAAGGAAATGTGAAATATAAGAAAATAATATAAGAAAATGTTACAAGGCCCTCTCTGAATTTGGTCATAAACATAAAATGAAATTGTATTAAACGTATGTGTTCCAGAGAATGTAGTACGTAAATACTAGAAGATAAAACAACCAACTTATATCTCTACAAATTTGTTTGTAATGGATATAATTTCCACAATCATCTCACGTCGGTTTATTACGGGTCACCCATTCAGACAGGAGCACCTATAGTAATGCTTCACGCCGAGACTACGGTTTCCAACCAGTTTTACAACCATCACTTTAAAGAGATTGCAATGAAGAGGAAATACGAGAATTGTAATGACAAAACACAATTGTCACGCGGTAGAGAGACAAGAAATCCCACAACTGCAATGAATTAATAACACCTGTATTTGCTACTAAAGCTTAAACGAGCACCCATAAAATAAGGAATGTATCCCTCGTTTATGGATCTCATGAAGCTAATTGTTTTACAAAAAGTAGAAGATGAATATGAATAAAATTTATCGATAAGAACCCGTTCTACTTTTTAAAATGCATTGCATTATAATAAAATAAGAAATATGTAAAAAAATAGATAAAATGCCAAAATCACCAGACAACACAGCTTTAAAAGGAAAACGTTCGAGATTTATGTCACAAATGAATCCTACCATTACAATGATTGTAATAGCGCCACCAGTTCGAGATAAAACCAAGTCTCCATTAACGTGACTTTTCACGCGTATTACACTTGAATATTTCATAGTTCCTGGATGCATATTGCCTGGCACGTTTTGTTCGCAATCAATAAAATGTTCTGTTTGAATTATGATCGTAGGATTCGTTCTAATTACAAAGCGTTTAGTTGATATATCTAGAAGCGAAAATTAATACATTTGGACCATTTCAAAATATTTTAACTTCAAGGTACGGAAAATATAACTATTAACGACCTCTAAAGCAATACATCTTATCGTACCTGAACTAATTTTCACGACACAAAAAATTAATTTTTAATTTATTAAAAAAATACGAGTATAAACTTGAAATTGTATTAGATTCGCATTTCTAAATGATTATTACGTATTCTACAAGCAAATAAAAAACTTTTATTTTATAAACAGAACCAAAAGCTATTAACACTACTACTTTGACCGAAATACACTCAAAGTGCGCAAGAATGTTTCTTCCTAATGTTAATTACTAGACGTTTATTCTTTACTTTAGTATACTGATAAATTAAATATCTCGTAGCGATGCACCATTAAAGTTAATTCAATTGGAACAGAACTAATTTTAAGTAACGGTTACGTAAAATCTGTAATTGAAGGATTTTGGTAACTTTTTATCTTTTGAATTATGAAATATATATTATGTTTACATGATTAAATGTATATTATTGTTAAACTATTCATCTTCATAATCTATAAAATCGAAATATTGTATGTATGTACTTTACTTGGTTAGTTTGATAGTTAATAGCGCAACAACTAAATGGGTTAGCGACTTCAATTTCTTTTCCCTATAAAAGGGAAAATATAAGAACTTATAGAAGTTATAAAAGTAGAACTTCGTTGTAAAATGGAACTACAAAACTTAGAAATAAAAATAAAACAAAATAGGTAGGGATAGAAAAAAGGAAAGGTACTATACTACACGAACATGAAATTTCTCCAAACACATTACTATAAAAAAGTGCGAGACGATGTAGCAAACGCGTTAAAAGATGAAATCTAGAAAAATAGTTGGGAAGTAAAATTCGTTTTACGAGAGAACTGTTACAATTCAAAGTATCTAATTTGCGAGGAGGAACTGTCGTATAATCATGAATAAAATATAATTACATATTATAAATTTGTTCTATAATTTTCCTTATTAAAGTGTTGCAAAAATAAATATTTAAAACGTTTCTTGAAACGTCCCACTTCTATCCTTCAATCCCATTACTATTTTTGGACATTTAAGTGACCCATTCGATTTTCTCATTTTGTATAAGTATTTTTATTTCATTTTTCTTAAATTCTCAGCGTCCCTAGAGACCTTGAATTTCTCTTATCGTTCTTTCGCTTCTCCTCTCCTTAGTTGTACCGTCTCCGACGGCTCGCACACCAGTCTTCTTACTTTCCTCAGTGACTCTGGTTTCCGTCACGGTCGCAGCACAGCAGCAGTGGCAGTAGCAGCTCATTCTATCCAGCCTCCCACTCTCACGTTACCGTGTCGCCTCGTGGAGCCAACTGAGAGCGCGCGGCTATCGATTGGAGAGAGCCACGACGAAACCTCCGTCTCTCCCTCTCCGTCTCCCTTCCTCTCGCTCCATCGTAGTATGATGCAGGAGGAGGAGGAGGAGGAACAGAAGGGGATAGAGGCACGATGGTTATCGGGTATCTAATGGTTGGAAAGAGTCATGGCGTTGCAAGAAGTTAATGGGAAAGGATCAGGTTCCAATGGTTCACGAGGTCGTCTCATTGAAGGGCGCAGTTACGTGAAAATGATATGAATATGATAGTATTGAGCTACGTGATGTGGACATGTTGACAACGTTCCGAATGAACGACATTATAATGTTAGCTACAATAATTCAAATAAATTCCAACGAAGAGATATTAAAAAATATTATAATAAATTTCCTCCGTAATTCCTCAGTTTTAAAATCCATATTTCTATTTTAAAACTTACTAAAAACCTTAAAACAAGTTTTACTCATAGCTCATGATACTAATCCATTCCATTAAGTCATTCTTGGCGCAAGAGACAAAATGTTAGTAGAATTCATTGTTAAACGCTGATTTTCAAAGCCATTGTATTTGATAAAAGAGGAGATTAAGACGTATTCAATGACGGGAGCTCTAAACATCTCTTTCATACACGATATGAACAAGGAATTTATAAAATACAATATTCCTATATCTCACGTTAGTTTTTCTTTGCTTATATGAGAATGGCATTGAAATTCATATCTTGAAATTATAATATAAAAGAAGTGACCAATCTTGCAAGCTCGAGAAAAAAGAGAGATACATTTTGGTCGTTCGTCGAGGAAGTAGAACGAGTAGAGGAAGTAATGAAAAACAAATACCAAGCACGAACTTTAATACAAAAGAGCTGAAGAAGAGTGAAGGCTGTGGGGGCTTCAGGTAGGAAATCCAAATTGAAGGAAGACGAGAGCGATATAATTGGAATGTCCTGGGCAGCTTTTCTACCTCACCATACGGAAGTGGTTCCATTGAAAATGAAATAAAGGAGCTGGGCACAAGACGTATATGGACAACCTCTCACAAAAGAGTCCATAACTGAACAACCACGACATCGTTAAACTTCGTTTTGAGACGAAACAACTTCTCTCTGAAGACCACAATCTGATTCACCACACGATTAAATGGTTGCCACAAATATCTTTACAAAGAAACCAAACTAATCGATAACATATTTCTGCTTTATTTTCTCGAGATTATACGAACGATATGAAGCAACCAAAACTTTTATTTGTACTGCTTTATAATTTTATACAGACAGTTAATTTTCAAATATTTATTGATTTTAGACATTCATGACGATGTTTATACCTAGTAGCTTTTTTGGTCGATATCTCATGTAATGAGACTATGTATCTTAAATTCTTGCTGTATTTCCACATGCATTGTTTACTATTATTATATCACAAATATCTGAGTTAGATTTTTTTAAAAACACATTATGGTTCACATTCTTGTAAATTAATCATCGTTTAGTAAAAGACTTCTAATGGAATATTGAAAGTTTGTAGTAAATTAACTCTTTCTTGATTCGGGAGGTTATTTTTAATAAAATTCTAATTAATTGTATTATGCTTTTCTAACCATTAAAAATTTCTAAAAGTTTTGAGAGGCATCATTTAATTGAAAAAATAACGGAATAATGAGGAAAATTAATAATTATTTATGAAACAACACACATAGACTCGTTCAATATTGCAAGAAATCTTAATACATTGATAAGCTAGAATCCTTGTGAAAACGATTAACCACTCAGAAGTTCACTGGTGCTCGAATCATTTCATTCGAACTTTGAATCCTCGAAGTGTTTCAAAAACAAATTATACTCGCCAGATTAATGATACTAACTTTAATTCCTCAATTTATGAACGTATGTTATTTTTAACACAACAACAGCGAATTGATTTTCTATGTTTATGCAATAGTGACCTAAATCCATTTTCCGGGTCTATTATTAAAAAAAGTATTATGGTGACATTATATTGTTTAAAGTTAATCCTTGATATATCTTAATAACAAGATGACTTTCTCATTCTCATACATCACCCAACCACTTTCGTAATAAAGCATAACAAAGAGAAAATTATTGCAATTTGTTTGCGAATAATTTGAATGTTAAAAGTACTAGAACTAGGAATCAATCTGTACCACCTTTTGTGTTTTAATAAAACCTGGTGCTTTTTGTTTTTAAACCTGATGTGTGAACTATTCGCAGCTCGGTCTGTATCGTGTCGCCAAGGACAAGCAGAATAGAGCATATGCAGCGGTTCAGTGCAGCTGTGTTTCGCGGGTTGCCTATTACAACGTCACCTCACGGCGGCGGTGATGGAGGCGCTCCCTGCAGGCTGCACACCGCATAGGGCATGCGTACTCGCTGTCATCTGACCTCATTTCGCGACACGTGCGAGATCTGAGAGGACTTTGACTTTGAATGAAGATGAATGCACCAAATGGCATTCTTTCAAGACACCACATTCATCTACTAACATTCATTTTAACGCAACTTCCAAACACGAAATTTAACGCATTCATTTTAACGCAACTTCCAAACAGCCTCATACGAAACAAATTTAACATCGTTTTCTAATAAACTTAATATCGTCGTTATAAAATACAACAAGGTCCTCTGTTGATTCAGATTTCGAATACACTTGTTTCATGTTTTTAATTTGTGTCTGATTTTTTAAAAAACTTCATCAAAAGTGGACTTATCATGTTGAAGTAGAGAGTATCTCATTCAGAATCGAATATAATGGAATGAGTCAACATTTTAATCAATTTTTTCTACCATTAAAAACTTATAAAGGTGATATCAATAAAAGATGACCAGAATACCATGAAAATTGTTGAATAAGTATTTGGTGAAAATAATAAAAATAAATACGGTCTCCCTGTAATTTTGTCAAGTATTATTAATGAGGAACTCTTGTGAGAATGAATACATTTTGAATTTTTATGAAGTCAGGTAAGGTTAAGTAATATACACTTAGCATTTAAAACTGAATTCCCCCAGGATAATCTTTTTCATTTCCATTATCATACCTGTGTATCTGGCAAAAATAATTAATCTTCACTAATAAGATGCCATAAATTGAGTGAATGCATAGTGAAGAATGATGGCGGATAACTTTGCTTATAGAGTTTAAGTAGTCGCTGAAGCAAGAATAGGAACGCATCATACATGACAAGTCGGGAAAATAACTTCGAAGGGGAAGATAATAAAACACGAAGAAAAATGCTCAAAGAGAGAGAACAGAGGTTTCGAGGTCCACTAGAGGACCTTGGAGCAATATATCATACTCGGTTCACAAGGGAGACTATAACATGACTGCACCCCCGACTTCTTCGAACGGAACCGTCCGTGTGTAACCAACCCCCTTCTCTTCACTCACGACACGTGGTTCTATCAGCGGAATCTCTTTACCCCTCCCGCACCGCGCCCTTCACCAAGCAGTGCACTCACATTGACATCTCCGATAAATCTCGGCCACTAGTGACGCTCTACTTTGTCAAGGTCGGGGTATCTCTCAGAGGGCTGGTCAATAGTTTTGTACGCTCTCGGACCAACTTCGTTAACTAAGTACAAAACATCATTGCAATTGGTATTTTATTGTATTTCCTTATCAATTCAGTTGGAGAGATTTTTATCATAATAGATGAGTAGATTGAGGCAGAGTTCACTGTAAATACGATTTTCAACATGTGAGCCTAGTTGTATTTACTTTCTTCCCAAAAACCTTGTCTAATAAATGTTGGTTCACCACTATGTTACTGCATTTAAACTCACCAAAATACATACTTTCATTTACACGATACAAAAATAAAGTAATAAGGATTATTGATACCTGAACTTCTAAATTAGCTACTTCTAAAGATATTTTAAAATGAACTCTTTAGAGTCTGTGACTAATTAAAAACCCAAAAAGAAGAATTATTTCAAGATCGAGGGTAATTAAAGAAATTTTTGTGGCATTTCTGTTATAATGTCCACAACAATTACTCGATTCTTTTATACAATAATACTAGTTTCCTTTCTAACTATTTGCACTTTAGATGCACAAATTCTCTCAAAATATGCTGACATCGAATATTACATAATAATAAAGGCCCGGGCAGTGGAAGCAAGAAACTGCAGAAGTAGATGAGAAAGTGGAGGCAGCTGCGCAATAAGTCCGTCTCGAAAATCTGGGGCGTTTTACAGTAGAAAGGGAATAGTGCGAAATGAGCAGAGGAAGGTTTCGAACAAGAAAGTGGGTCAAAACGAGTCCTATATCCGGCTGGCAACGCGTGCTGTGTTTGCTGAAGGGACAATGCGGGGAAATAGAGTTGATCGAACTGCGGGAGTGCATGTAAACAGAGGACATGGTGGTATTGGTAGCGTTGGAAACCACAGAGGAAAATTTGATTCAAGGTAGAAACATTGGCTTCACTTAAAGGGCGAAGAGTCCAATGACCATTATAACATTTCGGATCATTAAGAGGTGGTGGAGGGCTGAAATTTTCAGGAGAAAGCAAGATAATGTTTTTCAGTAAAAACAGAATACTTAAGAAAAGGAGAAGAATGTGCGAGTAGAAAATGATAACGGAGACGGTAGTGATAAAGTAGTAAGGATAAGGGAGTCAGGAGAAGTGATAAAAAAGTTATTATTATTAAAATTTCTTCATGTATTCCTTGGTAATGTGAGTAATTGTGGGCAATGCTTGGCTAATATTTTACGAAAGCGAAATATCGAAGAATTGTGAAGTAAAATTTAAAAAAACTAGAATTTAATAAAAAAATAATTATGCTGTTATTATCTAATAGAAGAAACGAATTTTTAAAAGGAAAAGTTGCGCTAATATTAAAGTAACTCGTACCAGCATTTACTTAATTTCACAATATTTCTGCAACCGCGAAACAGAAACTTCTATATAAAGGTTTCCATATTTGAACATTTCTTTACCATGTATTTTATTCCAGACTGGACCAACTCCCCAGGGAAACATCCACCCACTAGATACTCTGCTCTCGTAGAGGCTTCTGATGTGAAGAACCCATAATTGAATTACTGTAGCAAAATATAATGCTCTTATAACGTATAGTTTCTTTGGGATGAGACTCCATCTACAATTCCCAGTTCACGGGTACTGCTATCGAAGATACAGCATTCAACATCATTAACGTTATTGCAATGCAATTGAATAATGAAAATTGATAACGAGTTAGTGATGTCAAAGTGAGACACCAGGATATATTAATGTTGCTAATGACAACATAGACCAGACCAATAGTTATTGTCCTGTTACTGTGAAGCGCAGTTTGTAACGTCTCTTTTGACAATTTATTTCTTTATGAGTAAGCAGAAGGTGGTGAGGCGTCATCAATACATCGGAATATCACTTCTCGAAACTTCTGAAAGCTACTAAGACATTGTAATCGAATGTTAACTAGATGGCACAGGACCTTTAAAATATTCGCCGAAAAATTTATGAATACTTCTCCTTTGTGTTCAGCGCTATGACAATGTATGATCAAGCATTGTTTAAACAATTTGATTATATGATTAATTATCAAAAATCGGTTTGAAAAACATCACGACAATCCAAAGGACACCTGTATTCCGAACCAAACAATTACAATCAAATTACCCAACAAAAAGTAAAAAAAATGAGACATCTGGGTTACATCTTATATGATCATTGAAGGGGAATATTATATAATATTATTATGATTTCCGTTAAATTGAAAAGTTAACTGAACAATTATGAAGTGTACAATACAATTTATTTTTCTCACCACGAACAAGAAATTTCCATAGAATTGCATCGGAATTTAAATTAATAAGTCGTATAATACTAAAAAAACAAGGAGCAGTTCCAGAACTATGAAGATAATAAATGAAGCAGAATAAACGTTTGAATTGGGTGTCACTGGATGGAGCGAAGAATTGGCATGAATGATAGTTGCAATGATGGCGACATGCGCAACAGTGAGAGACTCAGTAGCAAATCTGGCCACCCGCAGTGCTTTCCACTCCCCGGACCGTCGAGCGCGATCGACGTCAACGCTCCGTGCGGCGATGTGACGGTGCGTGAAACAGCATCAGCGTTTACGCCGGCGCCCACCAGGTCGCAGCAGCGGTTGCGCCTTTCGATTACCCTAACAGTACACCATGGAAAGTGCCTGATTTAATAAGGAAACACATAAAACTAGCATTTTCTCTAGATCTTTTTTGGCTTTAATCCTTCCCGCACGTTTAAGAATGTTAAAATATATTAACATTTTAAATGAAAACATTTAATATACATCCCATTTCATTCCAGTTATTACTCTCTCTTAACAGTATTTTATTAGTTGATAAAAATTCTTCCAAATTAGATTAAATTTCTGGATAGATTATGGTAAATCGGTCTTAAATTGGAGATGTGTACTAAGTGTTTACCATCTCGCAGGAAGCTCCTGTTACTTTTCGATTCTAAGACACAAACAATGACTTAATGCTGATATTTGTTGACTTTATAGTCACCGTCTTCTTTGAATAATTAATTTTTCAGTTACAGATGATTATGCAAAAAAAATACAATGATAAAATTGAATTTTCCAACCAAAAATAATTGCTTTTGATCAATTAGGATTACCTCGCATGATGTTGGTTTTGAGCTCCAAAGTATTTTTTATTTGACTATTTCTTTTCATTCTTCTTATTACTATCTATCTTCTCTATCTTCTTTAAATAATCACATAAGACATCATTCTTTATTATAATTTCTATTCTTTTCACAATAAATTGTTCATAATGTCTATAATAAAAATTATTGTTCATAAATTTACGTCTTTCTTATCCATGAAACACGTTATTTCGTAATATATGATGTACGGTATTTCTAATTATTCCCACAAGAGCATGTNTTCTTTAAACTATTTTTTGAAGTTCCTATTTTCTGTTAGAAATTTCACAAATAGTGGATTTTTCTTTAAAACAGAATAATGTCAATTATTTTTTCTAAGAGTTGTTCTATATTGGCCAATACTTTTTTTTCAGTAGCGTAGGGGACATATTAGTAAACCGTAACCTTGGGTATATTAGTTATTATTAATGGGGTGGTATATTTGATGATCAAAAATGAACACATCTGATTTGATAAAAATAGGGTCAAAATCTTTTCTCAGATTACTCCACATCGTTCATTGTAATCGGAGTTAGAATCGATAAATTATAATCTATAAATTAATTTATTGAAAAATTACGCAAAATCCTCTCAACATAAAAGGAAAGACTTATTCACACATTTCTCAAGAATTGAAAACAAAATAAAAGTAAAATAATCTATAAGTTTTATAAATTGTTAATTAAGATAGCACGATAATAATATTCTGATAATGTAAAATGTTTATTTACGTTGCGATAGTAGAATTTCGCTCCTTGGAGCTTGAAATTGATTTACCTCACTCTTCAGAACACGCGGAAGATGAAAATGCATGAGACATGTCCCCTGTCGTTATTGTCATTCCTCTCTCCACTTTCGACGTAATCGAGGTAGACAGCAGCGCGGATGGTTTAGCAGTGCCAAGCGATGTCTTCATCAACGGTTGCCATGGCGCGCAGCAGCAGCGCTGTCACCGGCGACAGCTCGCCGGCGCACCGGGGAGACCCCGTTGAACTTGGCCCACCATGCCAAATCGTGGACCGCGCCGCCCAAGTCCCTCCAGGGAACAGCGCTGATTGGAACAGCGGACGCCGTTCTGCATCCCGTTTAAAGAGATGCAAATAGGCTCAGAGATGAGGTTTCCTAATTACTAGATTCGCCGCAGGAGTAACCGCATGAGAGCAAATTTGGACGCGTATTCACGACATCGCTTCGCACATGACGTTGATGGAGGAAATATTGGTGCGATAGATTGGTCAGACATCTGAGGTACCTCTTCATTTAGTGGGAGACTACGATCATTTAAGTCAAATCCAACATTAACTGTGAAAAAGAAACATCTATTCTTCTTTTACAATATTTCTTACATTAGAAGATATAGCGATATTAAAAAATTTGACGAGGGTATGATGTTGGTGGATTTATAAGTTAGGTATATTACAGTACACTAAAAAATTAATATTAGGTATTTAAACTGAATGTAACACAGTAGAAATTTATTACATATCAAAAATCAATAAATTACAAGGATTCAAGAATGTATCACGAGTATCCGTTCCTCAATTTTATCATAAATAAAGTAAAATATTTTCTTAGATTATTAAGGTTTGTTTTCTACAATATCAATAATCTTTTCAAAAATTAAATAAATTGGTAAAATAAAACATAATAACTTAATCATAAATTTTGTTTTGCTGGAGCCCTTAGTAAACCGATATCTTATTCTATCATCCCCAGCTATACTCGTAGTAATACGGGTTGAAAAAAATATTTATGCATTGTGAATTTATATCAAGATACATACGTCGTGTAATATTTGAAATATGGAAAACAAAATTCACATTTCTCTAGTAAGGAAAGAAAACGTACAGACAACATTCGTGTAACGCCAAGATAATATTACAGATCGATATTTTTAACAAATTATTTAAAATCTCTCTTGTAAATTAAAACTTTTTTTTATCGTAGATTATCTCTTAGTACTCACTTAAACCGTACTAATAATTAACATAAACAGCTTCAGAGTTCTTTTTAAAGAACATTACGACAATGTGTACTCAACTTTGGCACGGTTGTGTACATAAATTCTGTAGCTCCATCCTGGCCCG
>NNCF01126966.1:84990-110645 GCA_002313205.1 Laupala kohalensis
ATATATATATATATATATATATATACACATGTGTGTGTGTTAAAAATTGTAAAAATTACACACACAGTACATATTATTTGGAAGATTTATTTTTTAATTTTAAATTCTATTATCGAAAATAATCCTACTTATAATTACATACAGGTTTAACAAAGGATATAAAATATTTATGGTTCCATTTCTTTCTAAAATCAAAACACCATGCTATAACTCTTACAGACCTGAGGCCACGGAAAAATATATTTTTAATTTTTTTATAGTGTTGGCTATTTATTTATCTAGAAAGAACAAAAAAACCTCCTCCTACTGTTAGCATAAATTTTGGACGAAAAAAGTTTTATGTGGTTGATGGATGTTTTTTGCTGCATAAAGTTGTATTTAAAAAAGGTGATATTTTACAAAGTATTTTAAACAATATGTTAATTATGTTAAAAATACGTATAAAAATGCACTGTAGTTTTCGATGGATATCCAGATGACTCTTCGAAATTAGGAACTAAAACTGTAGAAATATTACGACTGTCTAACAGTTTTCTGCCTACGTAGAATTACAAGAAGACATGGGATTAAAAACCACCAAAGAAAAAGTTCTAGCCAATGAAAAAAAAAAGTTCGTAAGCTTTCTAAAAAAAATATTTGATAAATGCTGGTATTGATGTCATACAAACAGAAGAAGACGCTCATAGCAAAATCGTATCTGAAGCGTTGCTAAAAAGTTTTGAATATGATGCATGTATTATAGTTGGTGAATACGTAAACTTACTAGTCTTACTTGTAGGCCTTGGTTATTCTTATAAAAATGTATATTCAAGCAGGTAAAAGTACGAAAAAAATGTTTATTATACTTTTACTTACATAAACTTAGAAATACCAAAAAAGCATTTGCTATTTATTCATGCATTCTTGGGATGTGACACTACCTCTGCAATTTATTATAAAGGAAAATTAGATACCTGCAAACTGTTAGAAAAAAATGAAATTCTTCGAAATGTTGCAGACACATTTGTACTTCCAAACACAGATAAAAATGAAATTATTAAGCAAGGACAAATACTTTTTAATTATTTATATGGAAAGAAATATCAAAAAATCAGTTTAAATGATTTACGATATGAGGACTTCGTAAAAGAGTGATTCATTTGATTTCCCTAAATTACCTCCTACTGAAGGAGGAGAAAATCTTCACTCGTTAAGAGTATACCTACAAATTCAAACTTGGTATGACAGGCATTTAAATCCTGAGGATTGGGGCTGGGTTCGAAATGAAAATGGATTATTACCTTTGACATTAGGAAAGAATAATCATCCTGCACCTGACGAGGTTTTAAATATATCTTGCAAGTGTACCAAAGACTGTTAAGCTAATTGTGGCTGCAGAAAACCGGACTGAAATGTTTTTAATGTGCTGTCATTGCAACGGTAGAGGTTGTGAGAATTCCGTACAAACTGAAGAAATTGAAAAAATTGATCAGTTGGAACATGTAATTGAAGGAGGTACTTTCACAAATAATTTTGAGGAATCTAAAAATTTAGAAAATAATTCAGAAAGCAGTGACTTTTTCTGTAGAAAGTAGCCAGGTTGATAGTGACTGTAATATTTAATATTTGCAATTCATCATATATTTTTATGTTAACAATGTAATAAAAATTATTAAAATTTACTTAATAGTTTGATTTATTTGAATGTACTAAATTCAATTTGTACATAAATTTATATACATAAATTTTTCATATTTAATAACATGTTGAATACATGATTTTAATCATAATATATTATATAATATTTAATTACAAAACCTATGTACAGATTCGCTCATGTGAATTGGCCCTTCTCTAAGTGTATGTGTGTGAATATATATTATATGTGTATGTATGAATGCATAAGAGTGTAAAATTCTATATTTAATACGCATATAATTCTCTTAAGATCCTATTATAAGAACTTTCTTCGCCCTCTGGCGGCGAAAATTCGCATAATTTGTTTTCTTTTAAAATTTGATTTCGTCAACATTTTTCATAATCCATTTTTTATGCATAAATTTTACTTTAAAATCAACAGAAAACCCAAAAATTACAAAAAACCGTTATTGAACCCTCTACACCAAAAATATACGGGGTTCCCGGGGGCGGGGGATAAAGTTTTTTTGGGCACTTTTTGCATCCAAAAGAAGGGATTCCAGCAATAAAATATGATTTTGCAATTTTCTAGGATTTCAATGCAGTTTTCCGTTGGGTCACATCTACAACGGTCTAGATCCGCCACTAGACGTAGTTTTCTCCAGATATTTTTGCAATTTACGTTCCAAAACATACACTTCTTATTTCTCCTATTGCTTCGTTTTTAGAATACAATTTCAGTCATTTCTTATGGCAATGTAAATAACTGAGAATCAGCAAATAAATAAAATCTTCTTGGTAAAAATCAACCTGTTATGTTGTTATACATGGAAACCTATACAACTCACAAAAAATGTTATACATAAATGTACATCTACTCAGGAGATTCACTTCTGGTGTGTGGTCCAACAACCAGAATTTTTTTATTGATTAATAATGTTTGGTGATGGTGTATTTGTTACGTTTACGAATAGTTAAACAAACTATTATCATTATTTGTTATTTTGTAGTTGAATTTTGTTCTCTCAGCAAACGCTGATTGATAAAATGGCACGGGTCAAGTGGCCATTTCTCGTTCAATTTTCTAGAGATAAAATATTTCTAACTATATGGGATGTTGGCTTTCTGCAGCGATATGTAACTGTGCTTGAGTAAATTCAATGCTTTAAACTGGAATGTACAGTTTTTGGAATTACTCCTGTTGCAGAGATTACTATTGGATCTACATGGACTTCATCTTTCAAATTCTATGAATTTCCTGAGAGAAAGGGGGTTAATTTTTAAATTTTCTCAGCTATTGTCGTCTGTAAGTTATTTGTGTTTGACATTGCAATGTCTTTGAGGAATATGTGGTCTTACTACTTTGGTCAATGAACGTGATATCTTGGCGGTTGTGGTGAATGGATCTGTCTGAGGATGGCTCGATCAAAAAATGACTTACGGGTTTTGTTTTCTAACAGTCTCTGGCTGATACTTGTAATATGGGGCTTTATATTGAGTGAGCTTGTATTTATTCATAACTTTTTGATGAATAATTTTTGCCACTAAGTTGTGCCAGTGCAAGTAATCCTCCTGAGCAAAAGGTTTGTTATTATTATTATTATTATTATTATTATTATTATTATTGTAATTCTACGAAAAATCTCCGCAGTCAATGAATATATGTCGAAACACTCCCAGTAAGGAAAAATAAAATAATAACGATTCTACTTTCTGGGAATAAATACATAATTTCAGCTGAGAGGACCTTTAGAGATACGTTCAACAGTGACTTTTTAAAAATTCAACACTGTCCCAAAATTCATATTTAAAACTTTACTATTTTTTTTGTTATTCGAGAGAATTAGACCAAATCGATATTTCTAAGAACTACACTCATAATTATTTTTCTCATTTATATTTTTTTATGAGGAAAATAGAGATATCCCCCAACAAAGTATTGTTTGTGTGATTAATGTTTTACTTTTAAAACTCTTCAATTCAAGCTCATTTTCATTATAAAAAATAAGTCACAAGTGATTCAATATTTATTTTACTCGAGTTCTTGCTAAATATTATGCACGATAAGCTCAATGTCATGTTCCACGGGTGGTGGATTAGTTAGCACTTCTGTGGGTCCCGAGTTCGACTCCTGGCGTCTCCATTTTTACTAGGGTGAAAGTTACAACATATGTCCTCCTCGTGTAAGTACACAGAAGAAATATATGAATAACTATGATGCATTAGAAAAGACCGGAAATCACAGATACTCCGGGAGTAAACCATTAGCCTAGGAACACAAGCTATCATCTCCGGCAGTATGCGCACGCATACAACTAGGTCATCCAGACCGCTTTGTATATGCAGCCGCCGCGCTGTTGTCCTTTTAAAATGAAAAACGCTTTCAGATACCTCCTCACTCGCTTCTGGCAGGCGAGTGATACAGCGTTAACGGCGGAGTTACAAAGCGGCCTGTATTGGAGTGGCCAACCGGGATTAACCGTTTTGTGACAGGGGGTGTTTGATTTACGCATCATCCTTGCTCAGTTCATGCAAATTCCTCTAGATTGCTCTCCAGTTTCGACCTCTCGATATGAGGGGAATATTAACGGTTTCAAAACGTTAATTTTTTCAATACAGAAAGGAAACTCGAACAATGCTTCATTTTGTCAATGTATGAGATACTTTATCTATTTGAAGAATTTAATATTTATTAGAGTTTGTCCTGGAAAGTGAATTTTTTACTTTTAATCTTTGAACATATACAGTTTATAAAACAGTTTAAAACAGAATATACGCTTATTTCTAGGTACAAAAATATTGCTTCTCATTAATCAATATTCCAATTTAACCTCTGGGTTTATATCAATTACTAAATTATCTTTTAGATAGAAAAGGATCGAGAAAGAATTTTTAATATTACTTTAAAAATAATCTTTATATATAGCACATGCCAGTATTTTTGTTTCCTATCCACATTCATATGTCGAACCAAAATGAAACCCAAACTTGTTCATATTTCCACCCCAAAGGATACGACCATTAAAATTTCATCCCGATCTGCTTAGAAGATTGTTCGTGGTTGAGATTTAAAATAACATCATGTATTAAATTTGAAAGAGTAAAGTAAATCTAACAGAATTTTTCATAGTGGGGTCATTATTTCATTGTAAGTCTCATCAAGCAAATAAGGACGCTATGTTATAAATTTTTTCAAACTGCTTTTATAAATAAGATAAAAAATATTATTCATAATTATCATATATATGTCATGTAGTTTTTTATTAAATTTATGACCACAACAATAGAATGTCATAGAAGCAACCCCAATAAAATTAGAGCACTAACCGTATTTATTGTTTAGCGTCACTCTCAAAATATTATTTCATCATTGTGCTCTAAAGTCTTACGTTCATTTGTATTATTGTGACTTCCATTTGAGTAATGATGTAATTCATCCAGAATTACATACTCATTGTAAAGTAAACGTGCAAAATTTCAAAAGAGAAATATTCCGAAATATCGAATGGAAAATCTGAAGTTTCTAAGGACAAAAAGGAGAAACTAATATAACAGCAGAAAACAGAAACTGACTGGTTCATTAGTCTGATTGATGACGACCCAACCGCAGGAAGGCAAGTTCCCTTAACTGATGAGTTGTCAATTCGCAGAATTGTGCGATTGAGAGAGTGGTCTCGGTGCAAGAATACATCGAGGGACGCAGAAATGGGTGTACTGAATTATTCATCTATATAGTGACAGAAGACCAGCATAGGATTTCTGTGAGTTGTGTGTGATTGATGGTTATTGGTCCTCCTCCTGAGAAGAAAAAGAAACAGCAGTAGTGAAAACTGGAGTCTCTTTGAAACTCATGGTTCTAACATAGGAATTCTAGCATGTTATTTTTAAGGAAAGGCAATTGCGCTATGTCTTAATATACGTATATCAAACTATAAACATGGAGACGCATAGTCAACTTATTTAGAATAAAAGAAATTATTGGAAAACAAAACTCTTTCAAGAAGGATATAGGTACAAAGGTTTGCAAAAAAAATTATACTTCTGGCATTGTTCAATAACACTAAAACGCTACGGAAGTAGTTATTTTGAAATAATCAAATTTATTTTGTATTCAACGCAATTAACACAGTAAATTGCGACTCCGAATGGTACTTCTTCTTTGGGATGCACCAAAGACGTCACAAGGCGAAAAGAAAAACAAAATATGAACTTTTATTTAAAAATATAAAGGAAAAACACCACGAACAAAATAATAACAAATAAATATTATTTCTTTCATTTGATACAAACGAGATCAAGTTTAAGGTGCAGACTCAAAACTTATTCAGACTTCAATCTGATCACCTTGAAATCTAATTATCGGTTATTCCATACGAAATGGTCAAAATAAAAATAAATTATCGCATTGTCCTTTTCCTTTCCTGATAAAAAAAAACTGATAAAAATTGGCCTCAAATGGTTTGCGCGTTGCGGCCATTTTTGTCCACGGCCGCACGTATTTTCGTGTTTATTACATTACAGCATATATCTCGAACTATTGATCCTATAAACCTCAAACAAAACTGCGAAGATAACAATGTTTATACAATGAAATGTTAAGTGTATTCTATATTTTTAAATTGTCTCTATAAATTTCATAAATAAGTGTTTGTTGAAAAAGAGGGTACTTTTACATTTATTGATTTGTTAAGTGTGTATTCTATTTACTTTACTTCTATTAAGCAATGTGTATGTGTGTGTGTGGTCAGCGACTGTGAATGCCAGAGTCTCAGATACCGGGGATTCCCTGTTCTGAGGACAAAGATCACGTGGTCGCGGCGCAGTGTGGTCAGCCACCCCACAGTATCCCACAGGGATCCATAAAGAAGAATATGCTTCTTTGAGGCAAAGGTCAATCTTGAGCCCTTTGTACGTCGACAAGCGTCCCGCGGACTCCTCGCCCTTTGCCTAGGGCGCAGTCAGTGAGAAAATGTAACGTTGCTTGGAGCTCACAGGCTACGGGCGTCTTCGCAATATTCTCAACGGATGCACAGTGCGGATATTAACAGCTCTGAAAAGTATGCAACTGGCATCCTTGTTAGATATATCCGTTGCGATATATACGAAATTATAGTGGTTTAATACTATAACAAACTGAAGGTGATCTGATCATACAGAAACATTTGATAGAAAAACAAAAATAATTTCAGGTGAAATATTTGTAGTACACTACTGAAAATAATAAAGGGTCCATTTATTTTTCTTAGTCCCACGTTCTGACCAGTTTTGGATTTGTTAAGTTTGCAACGCCTCTCTCTTCCTCCTTCCCCTTCGACTGGGGAAGTTTCGTTCGACCAATCGTAGGTCTATTTGAAACGGCTCCCATATTTGGAAGACTAATAGTACCGCTGGTAAATCGTAACGAGAGAAAATGTTTCATTACACCGCTATTAAAGAAATATTTTGTATTTTTTTATTATACACATTTTGGACTTCTATAACAAAAATATTCTGTATATTCTTGACTTCAATAAACTTTACCATTCTCTATATTTAAACGACATCTCGAGATTCGTTGTCTCGCAAGGTCTTCATAGGCAATGTAAAAGATATTAGAGTTTCTGTAAAAAACGTTTGCGTAATACTGTGATAAAATATAGTTTTTAACAGAATTTGAATATAATTGCAAGATATCGTATGGAATTGGTATAATTCGAATCACAAATTACTTATAAATATTCCTATAATTTCTTATATTTATACAGTGAATTAAAGAAATCAAATCTCATTGCCTACAAGGTCAATCTTGTATTGTCGAAAGTAATTTGCCATTCTCTTAATTTTTTCATATATGTGAAAAGGAATTAAATAAATATAGAAAACGTTTGTCTCAAATATGATCTAATAACAAAAAAGGTTTATTCTCAAGTTATAAATAATATAAAACTACTTAAGGAACAAATAAATGACATCTTCTAGTGACATATTTATCCACGATATAGCAATTTGGTAGTAATCGTGCAACCTAAAAAAATAATCAGAGATCAATAATATGAAAACCTCATTTCAGATATGAATAAATAAAAAAAGACAAATCCCTTTTATTTATTCCAATCAAATTGAAATGTATTAACTCATATTAATACCATAGGTTCTTTTCTTTTTTCATTCCTACTTCTTTCACTCTGTCATTCGTTTCTTCTTTCTTTTTCTCTCTTTCTCTTTCTTTCTATCGTTCTTCCTACCATTCTTTCTTCCTATCATTCTTTCTTTCTCTTTCTTCCTATTTCTTTCTTTCTCTTTCTTTCTTCTTCGTTCTTTTTCTTCTTTCCTTCCTTTCATTCTTTTCCTTTCATTCATTCCTTCTTTTCTTGTTTCTTTCCGCGTTTTGCCTTTCTTTCTTTCTCTCTCTCTTTGTCTCTTTCCTACTCTCTTTCTCTCTCTCTCTCTCTCTTCTGTCTTTCTTTTACTCTTTCTTTCGTTCTTTAATTCTTTTTTCTTTTTCCCTCCATTCCTTTCTTTTTTGTCCTTGTTTCTTTCCGCGTTGTCTCTTTCTTTCCTGTTCATCTTTATTTAAAAGCAAATGTTTCCAATATATTATCTTATCTGATCAGACAAGCTTTACTACCCTCAGTCCGTGTGAGACAGGTTCCCCCTCTACAGAGAAACACGAGGTCTAAAACTATCCAAGTGTAATAAAGACATGTAGTTTTTCAACCTCTGTATTTCTATTCTTAGCAAGTCATACAAATACGAATGCTATTTCAATGCTACGAATACTGTTAGTTTAATTCAATAAGTGCATATAACTCTTTTCTTTATTAAATTTTGTGCTCCAAATGTATAATATGATAAATCTAGATGCTATATGAATGTGTTTTTATTGAAAATATTGTTTGGATATAAATTAGATAACTTAAGGCATATCCATTTCCTATTCAATATTTTTATTACAATCAAGTATACTTTTACATAGTTCCAATTTCACAAATGTTGGTGAGCGTAGTAAACAATGCTATAGTGTATTAACATATCACACTTACTTTTCAGTCAGAATTAGAATCTCTCGAATTGCTTTTTGTATTATTGTTTTCTTTAAATATTTGTAGAATTGTTTGCTTTTTAATTCAATACTGAATAATTTCTGCGTGGATTAATTGAAATTACAAAAACTTTAATATATTCCCTGTGAAATATATTATTGAATACTATCATTCACAAATGAACAAACTAAAAATAACTTAAGAGATCAAGTATAGAAATTATTTTAAAGAAACGATGAACTAATGAACTAAGGAATAATTAGACGTCGTATACTTAGGAATCGTTTCAGCGTAATGCAGATTGAACTTCGAAAGTATTCCAACTTTATCTCCTTTAGTAGCTAGCCACATTGCCAGATTGATCGTAATGCGACGTTGCCGCATTGCCAATTGCTCAGCGTATGTTTTAAGATTTTCCTAAGCAATGTGAGAGCATGAATTAAGGTTTCGTTCATTACAGCTCCCAAACAGATATTACGAGCTGAATTGTGGTATAAACCATTTTCAAAAATCAGTTCACAAGTGTCACCGGGATTCGAACCTACATTGTGGTGACAGAAAAATCATAGCAATGCTTTACTGTTCTCAGCCAATTACACTTTTGGATGAGGTAAAATGTATGTTGAAAAATTCGACATCTATAGCTGATCACATAAATAGTCACTCAAGTCTATGTGTTTTGGTCGGTTTGACAATGAATGATATTATTTTGTTCTTGAATTGCCTCTTGCCACACAGCGGGGTTTAAGATTTAATAGATTTATAAATAATATAATTAATTGAGTTGAGAGTGCAATTACAATTAAAATTATTTTATTTGATACCAGAAATTTGTAATGTTTGTAATAACAAAGTTAAATTATACTTTGAAATTAAATTGACGTCATCCTCAGAATTATTTTAATAATTCTGCTTAATATCTTTATTTAGTATACCTTGTTGAAATAAATTCTTTTAACTGCGTCTGTAAGTAGTAATGTTTCCAATTTCTTATCTTATCTGATCGGATAACCTCGTGTTTCTATGTGGAGGGGGAACGTGTCACTCAATAACGAGTCCAATACCCCTCACAAGGCAGTAGAATAGTTCACAAGCATTACTACCCTTAGTCCGTCCGATGTTTTTGGTTTTGCTTGGAGCTTAATTCATTGAACTTCACATGTAAATGATTTTCTTGTATCAAAATTAAATTCTAATCAGATTTATTTTATCAGCAAATATTCGGTTTCAGTGAAGTTCCATGAAAGTACTATATCTGAGAACACAAAGACGAAGGGTGGTTAATTAACGTACACAAGGATTTGTGATTTCAAGAGCTTAAGACAACTTCCAAGTCATCTTCCGCACACACATCCTGTATTGTTAAGTACTGCAAGTGCTGGGAAATAAACTCTCCCTCCAGGCAGAACTCAGTGCAGAAAAGTTATTTTAGAATCTGAACCTACTGTCAAAATTTTTAATTTTTTAATATTATAATTCTGAAATATTACATCTAGATATCGTCGTTCTATGCTACAAAGGCGTGTCTTTATCTCACATAAGTGTTCTCACTATTTTGTCTCTTTTTCTATGAATAAATAAAAGTCCATTACAAATTGGAAGATTCTTGCTGTTAGTGACGTAATACAAAATGAGTCTTTATTAACCAAGTGGCGATGATCGCATGGCACAATGGAGAGGTCAGGTGAACATCATTCAAATCTCGATTTTACACCCACCGCATTCTCTATTAATATTTACGTGGCCAATAATCACGTCGTCAATTCAATAACCGGTGGTCACACTCGGAGTGATAATGGAACCAGCAATACAATTGGGATGGACGTGGCAAACGTTGTGGAAGAGCGAACTTCAACATTCAATTGCCATCGCAGATTTCTAGGAACTCATGTTTGCTTTCTGTTAATAAAATAATAGAGTTTACAAGCAACCACGCGGAACATAAATTCTCATGTGTAGAAACGAAAAGAAAATAATCCTGGAATTTTGAATTGTTTCTCATCAGAACGTTAATTACCAATTCTGAAATAAGTTGCTTCAACGGAGTATAGCATAAAAATATTGTATACCATAAACACACAAAATGTTCCATGAAAAGTGTTATTTAGTAATAAAGTATAAAAAAGCATACAAAATAATTAAGAAACTAATACACGTAAAAGAAATGCCCCAAAAAAATAAAATTACGTAACAAGCTTCACGAAAAACAAAAGAATATCCATAATTATTTACCCTATCAAAAGTTTTTAACTGAGAGATTCTTTTAAAATTTTAATGTTACTGAATAAAATGAATTACTCACATAGTTCAGGTACATAAATTTGTCACCCACCTGCAATATAAAGAATTTGTTAAGTACAGTGCACAAAAATTAAAATACTATTTCAAAACTACTTTTGTTTAATACGCAAATGGAGTGGTCTCTATTTGATTATATACCTCCAGCAAGTTTTGTAATTACAATATTTTGGATCGAGAAAAATATACTTTTTTAAAACAAAAAATGTGTTTTAAATACACATATATTCAAATACTGAAAATAAATTCATTATGTTACACATGTACAATAGTTTTCTTATTTTAAATAAATCATAAGGAATATACCTTGAACACAATGTTTTAACTCATTCTTTCTTCTGTATATTTTCAAGTCTTTAATATAAGCAAAACGCATACAATGTTTTAATGAACTAAAACAAAATAACAGTAGCTTTATTCAGCAAATACTAATGTACTGTGTATCACAACCAGATTCAATTACCTTTCAACCAAAAAAAGGTGTTTCAACTATAAATAATTACACAATAATTAATATTTGTCATAATAAATCACTGTCAATAAATAATCTCGATAAATACCTGAATAAATTCTTCAGACATAGTTTAAGGTTATTTTATGCAGGTTCCCTTGCCACATCAGTGATACAACTCTAAGAAGAAGAAAACTTGAATATCACTTACTTTTTCGTACAAAATGCATTGTTTATTCTGTACATTTTGCATGACAGAGTTTAATGAACATAAGGAAGACGTTTATTGAGATAAAAAGTTCAAAATAAAGTGATACATTCAAATTATAAGGTTATACGTCTTCTACGAAAGAAATCATGATGATGAAATATAGTATATGAAACTGAAATATTGCTTCTACTTAAGCGAAAACGTTGGACGATCATTATTTCAACGAAATTTCACGCTTTGTTAATAAAACTGTATTAGCATATTCTTACTTCTAGAAAAATAGCTTTTCTTTATTTTAGTGAAGTTTCTTCGCAAGTTTTATCTCCATTGAACAATAATAAACAACACTGAAACGGTTTCACTTAAAAACTTCGATATGAGCAATTTCCTTTTGAACAACACTGGAATTGAAATCGTGGTAACCAGTAATACGAAGCTGTACGGTTTTGCGCTTTCCCGAGAAACCCGGCACAATTGACCACATACCCGCAACAGACAATTGGATGAATACAACAATAATTCTGGTAGATTAGCTTCGTTACGACATCGTTTGAGGATTCAGCGGTTAAATAGGGAATGAGAAACTAACGTCATCCATCAACGAAGAGTCATCTACCAGAATTATCGTTGTATTCATCCAATTGTCTGTTGCGGGTATGTGGTCAATTGTGCCGGGTTTCTCGGGAAAGTGAGTCCTCGCATATTTTCGTCTACAATGAATGAGACCACAAAGGCTCGCTTGTAGATGAAAAGTAGTTAAAAATTCACTGTCAACCAACAGACGACCCAACCTGCCCGCCACTCCCCACTCCAAATTGAAGGTCCAATTTCAGTGAAATGAATACGCCATGAAGGCGCAGTTAAAGCCGTAGATCAACGCTTTCTGTGGAAATTGCTTAAAATCATGCATTCCACTAATCTCTTTATGACTAAATGTGTATAATAGTTTAAACAATGCATGCACATGGCTGAATCAAGTTAACTTATTTGACACCTCAATAAACATTACGAGAGGGAAAAATGGAAGATTATCACACACATCACATAGTGAGCACCGGGTTGCCGTGAGGTACGGCTGACGTTTTAGGCGACACTCAGTAAAAGGATACACGTTCTGGATGATCAAGTTCACACTCTAATAATTTTTATGTTGAATGTAAATAATAAATAGAAACTGAATATACAGAGAACCAAAAGAAAAAAATGGAAGGTTGGGAAAAGGGTGTTCGATTGCGTTAAATTATAAGAGTCTGGCAGATTTTTTTCTTCTTTGAGAGAATTGGTCTCTCCGTCTCTAATATTTAGAATTATTAAGGAGTTAATATTCGAATGTTCCTTAACGTTCATTTGACTAACATCTACTCATCTTCCAGATTAATACATGTGATTCCATATCTTTTACAAAAAAGATTTATATAAAGATTTCGTTTATGTGATAAAATACTATAAAAGGATTATCCTTTGGGTTTCCTCCGTATGAAGGAGAATTCACAATATAAAATAGTTTAGGTTCAAGTCTGATTCATTGTTTCAATTTATCACAAGTCAATGAAAATAACTCGAAGTATGTTTCGTTAGTTTGGGCCTGTCTATTAGCAGTCTCGCTTACCCATATATTATTTCACGGGTTTAGTGCTCGAGAACTATGTTTTAACAGTGTCATAACCGATATAACGAAGGATTATAAAATAAAATTTGTTAAAAAACTACACTAAATTGATATGTCTTAATTTTTTTATTAATAGAAGTTTTATAAATATTAGTTATAATATTTCTTTTACATTTATTAAGAAACAATTCTTCGTTATACATTATCTCATATGATGAGCAAAGTCGGGAAATACTCTGCTAAAATACGAAGTTAAAATGTTGTTCCGAATATTAAAGAACGATATGCTTTGGGTTACATTAAAATAGAACGAAGTCAAGAATTCTGTAAACAGCCAACAAATGACGTATTATATTAAGTTGAAAGCGAAGCCTTTCAAGTGTATCCATGATGAACACGAAGAATACAATGCTACAAAGAGAAGAAATTGGGTCATAAGAATTTCATGAAGTCTTATATTTATTTTTATTTACGTATTTTGTACATGTTATCTCTGTAAGTATCAAAATAAAAGCATTAATATCCTGAAAACAGAAATAATATTTAGTACTGACGTAGAACTCTTATATAAAAAACAGCATATTTTATAGATATTCTTACATTTTATTCAATCAACTTTTTTCGTCTGGACTGATAAAGTTCTTTGAAATGTTTATAAAATGTACAGAAATAAGTACATTTGCTCCCTATTTTCGTTTCATAGTACGATTTTTCTGACATATCAGAATCAATTAAAATCACTTTCCATTTTATTTCAATCACCTATTCTTTTACGTCACGTGAAATCTCCTAAATCCACGCAGTTGTCCACTTCTCAAAATCATTCAACTTCACTTTCATTCTACCAAGCTACAACCATATGTTTCACCGGCGTACAGAGACCAATAATGCCGAGAGCTTTTCCTACAGTATAGACGCCGGAAATTCTATGGCTCCAAGGAATGTCTCTTAATAGCAACCCCATTCTTTATCCTTTTTTCCTTCTTTTGGCGAAACATCAGCGTGAGTCTGATCCAGGGACGAGACGACACCCAACAGCGTCCGCTGCCAAGCGCTATTTCCCTCGTAAAAATCACTGGGATCCATTCGACAAGGGAGTAATTTTGGAAGGTACAATTCCTCGCAGACCTATAAACGGAGCACGAGGCGATTCTTATCAACGTAAAGCGATGTCGATAGTTAATTCGACGAGAGGCAAGACGAGAACGTTCAGTCGACTAAAGTTACAGATGACATGAACGTGGAATTACCCTCTCCCCCTTCCTCTCTCCCCCCCCCNCCCCCCGGAACATTTCTTTCACCAAATCTTGAGAGCTCTCATTTATTTCGTATCTTATTAAGCAGTTTCTTTTATTTCATCACAACGCATTGCAATCGTTAAATTTGAGATAGCGTTCCAATGGGGATAAAATACGACCTGTGCAGTTTATAATTCACTATTGTTAGCGCACTATATCAAGCTCTAAAAACAACAGAAGTCAGGAAAAGGTATGAATGCAGTTAAAATGGAAAGTAGAAGTAAAAATTATTTTATTAACAGATATAAACTGGATTAATTGCAGAAATAGTCATTAAACTGAAATTAAAATCAAAGATGCAAAAAGGGACAATTTTATTTCTTAATGCTCAAAAGGAAAACAGAAAAGTTTTTAAATTCATAGTAGATATCCATACTCCATCCATACTAATATATAAATGCGAAAGCGTGTCTGTCTCTTTGTTACTTAATCACGACTAACCCATAGAACCGATCGTGATGAAATTTAGCAAGGAAATAGTTCAGGTGTCCAGGATGAACATAGGTTAACTTTTATTTTTTTAATGTATGAAAAGAAAGATGGAAAATGATGTTGAAGATAAATGTTAATAAAATCGGGAGAAAAAATTAACCATTTTCACTTACGCTGCCTAAACGGTTGGATATAGATGACAACTATGATTGGCAATATTGTTCGCTTCGAAGAGTTCTAAAAAGAGTGTTGAAATACTTCAATTTAAGTGAGTTTAAGAAGGAAAAAATCAATCTTCATCAAATTTCATGGGTACTTTGTTTTGTGCGTGTAACAAAAATAAAAATGTCTTTTAATCGTAAAATTTGGAAGAATAGTTTTGATTTTACAAGAGTTTTAAGGCATCTCTGAACCGACGGCATGCTTCCGTGCGCGTCCCAATTGCTGCTTTGAGAGCACTCGATTGAATTCACTATAAAATCCTCGTACGAGAAAAAATCTGAAATTTCACAATTAAAATAAACACCCGTTGGATGATAACTGTATGCAATTATATAAAATAAATTATATAAAAAAATAAATATAAAAGCGAAATACCACTGACTGACTAATCACGAAATCTCAGAAACTACAAAGCCAACAAACTTGAAATTTGGCAGGTAGATTCCTTTTAGGGTGCAGACGACGCTAAGAAAGGATTTTACGAAACTTTACCCCTAAGAGGGTGAAATGGGGGTTTAAATGTTGTATGTATTGTAAGATTTGAATAATTTGGTAATTAAAATGAAATCATCCTCGTTCGGGCGTTTTAAATTCGAAGAACTAGCGATGGAGCGGGGGAGGAAAGTCTTCCTACTCTCTAACAATTTAAAAGTCCACCGTTGAGATTTGATGAAGGAAACATTCGCATCTTGCGAGGCGCAGTGACCCGCCATGAGCTTGAAGAGAAAATTTATGGCCGCTTAGAAATGGCAAGTACGCGAGGGTGTGGGTAAAGACGACCCGTCCCGGCCGTATAACCAAGGACACAGGGGGAGAGAAGCAAGTAGTGACTTGTCAGGAAAAAAACGTTGAAAAAGAGCGGTTGGAAATAGTTCAAAATTACGCAAAATTCCCAATCAGAATTTAGGCACAGGAGGGGGAACAGTTGTGGCATTGGAAGTTTTTCGTCACGTGAAGTTCAAAATTGAGAGATCTTGGAAGTGGAAAAAGAAGTGTAGGAAGGGATGAAGTCCATTTAAGGAATGGCAAATGAAAATTTCCTTCTTCTTGTTGCAGTCTGCTTCTTGTTGTTGTATCAGATCAGAGAGACGAAATCAGAGAGACGAGGTCACAGACACGAGATTTTTTTGCGCGAAGTAAAGACTTGTAAACTTTTTTGTGAGCAGAGCCAAGACTCAGTCTTATTTTCGAAGTTATCTGATTAGCTCATGATGTCCGATGAGATTTCCGAGTTCGCTAATTTCCGGAACTAATTCATCAGTCTTTGGCTAGCATTCACGGCAGCAAATCCTAAATCCGAGACGCGACAAAACTCGTTCGAAAAATATGTCCATTCGGCGGGCGCTTCCGAGAATCCAGGGACCGCCTTAGAAATTGAACCATATATGGTTTGGGTCCACGGCGCCCCTGAGGGCATCCAGGCAGCGTAGCTTGCGGGAGGAAGGCACCATCAGGTTTGCTGGCGCTAGTGACGTCATTAACCGGAAGTCGTTCTGAGGTTGAGGCTAGGCCGGCNGGCACTGCACTGCTTGATTGGTCATCAGGTTGAGGTATTTTACGTTTGTAGGTGGCATCCGACACATATCGTCATGCGCTATTGCGAGAAGACGAGTGCGGGTCTTATTGTTCAGAGGGGCTCGGAACTTTGGACTTTATAATTAATGAAGAAGGCCCAATTAGCAAGAAAAAAAACTCCACTTAATTATATATTTTAAATACAATATCAATGTAATTGCATTTCAAGAAACAAGAATTATTGTAAATTCAGTGTTTGTTTTATTTAGCAAACGAGAGATTATCTTAATGTTTATTCAAGATGTTCAATTTGTTTAAAATTTATGTTTGTCGTTGAGAAGCCGAATTCGGCGGAAATACTAGTGTGCTTCATGTTTACATGGGTTACCAGTTATGTGTGTTTCTTTTGGGGGATAGCATGAAGGTTTTTCGTTGTTGTATGTGATTCATGTTAATTAAATTTAATGGATTTCAATTTGTCAATAGAGTTTACCTGTAGTGGAACCCTAGTATGGTATTTCCCTTCATAAAAAAATGCGAACCCTAGAAATTTGTGGAACCCTGAGGTTAATTAGCCGAGGCTCCTTAAAGATCAAAGTTATAAGTTCTAGACTTTTATTCAATTCATAACACGTAAAAGATTCGTTATGCCACAGTATGTATCCTATGTATCCCACCATAACTCTTGATTTTCTAGAGCAATTTCAACCAAATTTCATACATATATGACTATCTTACAAGAAGCACTGTGAGGGTAAGACCCCTTGGGAGAGGGTGGGAAGAGGGTGACGTGTAAAAATAATGAAAAATGTCTATAACATACTTGACACCTAGTTGTCGGTGCCTTTTATATGGACAAGGACACCCCCAATGCTTCGTAAGTTCACAATTCGTTCAAATTGGAGATATTGATCCCCTAGTATCCTTTGGATAGGGGTGGGAACGGGTGGCAGGTTAAAATTTTACAAAAACGTCCGATATTGGTGTTGAATACATCCGTTTTGCGGACGCAGAAGAGAAAAGTCACATTCTCAATGCCGCTTAAGTCCACAATCACCCCAATGAGGGAATATACTGTTTGGTTAAGGGATGAAATGTAAAAATAATCGAAAATGACTTATATTAGTGTTGAGATCATAGTTTTCGGGGCCGATAGATTAATAATGACATTTTCGTAGATCCCAAAGTCTAAAATTAGCCCGTATACACTCTTTGCACTCCAAGGGTAGGTGATGACATGTACAAAGTATCGAAAATGATAGATATCAGTGGCGAGTTCACAGTTTTCAGCGTTGCTGAGTTGATTGTAACATCCTGTAATCGTGCAAGTATATATTCAGGCCCCATGGGAAATATGCCACTCCTAGCACCCCCTTGGTAAGAGATGAGAATGGATAGACATGTAATAATAATCAAAAGATACGAATATAAGTGAGGAGATCAAAGGTATTGGGGTCGCCGAGATTATTAATGACATTTCCGATGCTGCTTAAATCCACGATAAACCCTGTAAACTCTAGCCCCTCAGGGAAGGGTATGACATATAAAAGATGTGACACCTCAAGGAAGATATGACGAGTTCAGAATTTTCGGTGTCGCTGGGATGAATGGTGTCACCCCTATGAGAAAGAATAAACTGGAGACATATTATAGAATTCACGTGAGCAAAGCTGCGGGTACTCAGCTAGTATTAATATATAAATGCATAACGCGAAAGTGTGTCTGTCTGTTTGTTACTCAATCACGATTAAACAACTGAACTGATCGTGATTAAACGAGGCAAGGATATAGTTCAGATGCCCAGGATGAACGTTGGCTAATTTTTATTTAAAAAATGCGTGAAAAGAATGATAGAAAATAACTTTGACCATAAATGTCGATGAAATCGGGAAAAAAGACAGGTGTATTCGCTTAAGCCGCCTAAATGGTTAGAGATAGGTGACTGCGACAGCATATGTCTATCTACAAAGGTTCACTCACATTATTGAAATAACGTTATTAAAATTAGGTGTGTAAAAATACAAAAATTTAAGAAGGAAAAAATCAATAATCGTCAAATTTAATGAATTATTTACTTTGTGCATTTAACAAAGATAAAAACCACATTTAAATCGTAAAATTTCGTCGAATATTTTTGATTTTACAAGAATTTTAATGAAACGGTGCAGCCGCGTCATGCATCGGAAGCGAAAATTCGATTGGCGCGGCTCCCGCGAGATGATGTAGTGTATGCAGTCAAATTTTTGTATTAAATTAGAATTATTATGAATTTGAAAAATTAGGATGCTGGACATGTTTTCAAAATTCAGCAAGTAAAAGTATTTTTATCTTATAACATAGATAGATTGTATTTTTCTTGAGTAAAAGAAGATGTCTAAGAAAACTCCTGAGCAACGCAAAGGGTTATCAGTTAGTAAATATATAAATTAAATGCACTGAAAATGTGCTAACATAAATTACAGGGAATGTAAAATGTATTTCACAGAGAGATAATCATGACGAAATTATATAGTGAATGAATGACAAGAATATGGACAGTTCAATTATAGTAGTTTCCTATTTATATTTAATGTTTAAAATAAGAGTGTTATGTTCAAATGAAAACAATTCTTATTACAATTGCACATATTAAGTCACCAGAGGTACTATATTATCGCGTGTCCTGACCGTTGGTTTCCCGTGGTTCCCAACGCTGGTCATTTAATCGGTACTTGCAGCATACTTAAAAGATATTTTACAACTAAATAAAACAATATTAAAGATGCACCAAAGGATGATAAAAAAAATAAAAACAATAATAATATTACGATACAAATCAACTATTACGCCTCAAGTAAATGAAATTACAATCATTTTAAGTTTAAAACAAAGATTTCCAAAAATTAAAACTGCAACTATCCATTCAATCAGAGTGAATACCAGGGCATTGTATGCACAGTCCACGGCTCTACTTAAGGGGCATTTTACAGGCGTACAGGCAACAAAAAGCCTCGCCACACATTTGTATATAAATAATATTTGTAAATAAAGCGCCCTATTGAAAATTGAAAAAAAATTGAAATATTATCGAACATATCGAGTATGTATTTAAGAAAATCTGTTCCATTACTTTGTTTGAGATATTGTAATCCATACTCCATGTTAATACATAAATGCGTTACGCGAAATTGTGTCTGTCAGTTTGCTACCTGATCACGAGTAAACCACTGAACCCGTCGTGATCAAATTCGGCAAACATATAGTTTAGATGTCCAGGACGAATATAGGTTTAAATATATGTGAAAAGAAAGATAAAAATGGTTTTTGACAATAAATGTCGGTAGAATCGGGGAAAAGGTGTGTTATATTCTCTTACGCTGTTTAAACGGTTAGAGGTAGGTGTTTTACAAGAAAAGCCGGGATATCATGTGTCTATCTATAAAAATAATCAAAATTATTTATAAAAGGTAATTAGGAATAGAAGTATTCTATTCCTTCAGTTCAAGAGAGTAAATTAAGAAGGAAGAAATTCAACCATCATCAAATGTAATGGATTATTTGTTTTGTGTGTTTAAGAAAGATAAGAAACGTGTTTAAATTTGAAAAGTTTCACAAATAGTTTAGATTTTACAAGAATTATAATGAAATGGTGTAGCGGTGTCACACCTCGCAAGGGAAAACTCGACCAGCGCGGCTCCCGCCAGATGATGTTGCGTATACAGTCAAGTTTTGTATTAAATTTATACTACGTAGAATACAGATAATGTTCAAATACCCTGTATTGACATCGTTTGGAGCGGGGTTTAAAAAGAAAATATTACGAATTTGAAAAACAAGTATGGTGTAGGCGTTTTTAAAAACCAGTAAGTAAAAGTATTTTGATCTTACAATACATGTAGATTTTATTTTTTCCGGAGTAAAAGAAGATAAGTCTAAGAAAAATACCGGGCAACACCGGGAAATCAGATAGTACATATATAAATATTATAATGATTGAACGATGCTGCTATGGATACAAAAGTCAATAAGAATAAAGGTACGAGTATTATTATTATTATTATTATTATTATTATTATTATTATTATATTTGTGGGGCTTTAGGGCTCGTCAACATCGAGGTCATTAGAGCCCTTACGAGTATTATTAATCATTGAAAACATTACTTTGTGAAGTAACAATAGATTCCAAAAGAGGCTACTTATAATAACAAGAGGGAATTAGATGCACAATTATCTAGCATTACTCACTCAATAATAGTTTAATAAGTTATGTATTTAAATGTATTCACGAGTTGTTTGGCAAAAAAAGGTATCAAAGAGGATAGTAACACTATTATTACTTGAATGTTCCTCAACATTTTTCTAGGAAAGATTTTAGACCACCCTTAGAACCATCTATCTTTTTTCTCTATATGAAGGGGAAGGAAGATAAATGTACAACCTAAAATAAAGTTTTACGTCATGATAGGTATAACTAAAATTTTTGCAAAGTACTCTTGAAAACAAGACTTTTATTCGTGTATGCATTTTGCTGTTGCGGTGTAACCAGAGAAGTTTAAGACTTATGCTTTACAACTTCCAACACTTCCTCGTAAACTTCTTTCCTGAGCGCGTCCTCGAAAAAATGCACTTGTTCTGAGGAAGAACAACTCCAACTTAGAGATGCAAACAAGTCTTCGTAAAAGTGAGCAATGAGATATTTAGTGCTTTGAGTTATGAGTAGTATGCCACATGACTATATTAGTTCAGTTAGTTTATTTTAATATGGATGATTTAAAAGTTTAAACAAAGACTCGATCAAAATAATAGGAACAAATATTTATTATATTTTAACCCACTAACTTCTATTGGTATAGTAATATGCTAGGCAATTTTAAGTAAGTGAACAACAATTTTTGCGTAATATAATTCATTATTAAAATACCACCATAAAACAAGAATTTAATAAAAATTTCGGATTAACATGTCCAAGTGAGGACAAATATTATTTTAGTCCCGTGTCAAATTCATCAGAAATGTAGCGCAAATAATGCATCTCTAATGGCATAAAATTCATATTCTCATTAATAGAATATATATGTATTTTTCGAAAAATGTTCCGCCTAATATTGAAGCATAATAGTTTTATGAAAAAGAAAAATACAAATTTTGTAAACCTTTTTTGACCCGGCATAGAACGTCTTCATCGATCCATCTACAAGTTTATTTTTCTTGGATTCCTAGATCTAGTGAAATTGGATTGTACCGTAATCTGTCACGAGTTAAGAGCCAAGGAGAAGAATGTACTACAGAGACGTTGGTTGGTCCAAGGGCTGGTGGGTATCGTCATTTGAAGGAAATAATAACACGAAATAGTGGGGTACTGTATACCCAAGATTCTCAAAAACGGCTATAACGACCCCTTTGCAAACCCCTTTGATGCAAGAAGTAAATGTAATACCAGAAGATGATTATACGCAAAAGGAAATTTATTAATAATTAAAATTTTTATAATCTGTTGAATAAAACTAATCGGAAACTTGGATACACTACAATTCCAAGGAAACAATACTATATTCTGCAGGGTTCCAATGAAGGGACTCATCCAAGTTCATACTCAAATCTTTTCGAAAACGTCGATATCTGTCCTCGTGAAGAGCTCGTTTTCGAGTATTGTGTAAAAAATATTTCAGTTCCATACAAATAGTTTGCTAATTTCAGGGACCATACAAATACATCAACAAAAATCGTTAATGACGTTTGGTTATATGCAGACCCTTATGATATCTAGTTGCTTGACAGGGAGATACGAGTAGCGGATATGAATCTATGTCGAAGGTTATGAACTGATTAGTCCACGAACCTTAGCTATAATCTGACACAATTATACGCAATAAATAGTAATATAACAATATTTTCATAAATAATCACAATATAATATCATTTGTCTTATTTCTAAAAGCTAAAATTTTGTAAATATCTTGCAGTACTTAACCAATTGCCACAAAGGATGTATGATTTCAAATTCCATTCTAAATTTGTTAAAAATACAAATGATACAGGCATATATTACATACAACCAAAGGAGTAAAATGCACGCTGCGGAGAGAGGAGAAAGACATATGTGCACTGTAATCGTTACAAATATTATTTTCTTGACGGTGACCGAATTTTCATCTTTTACTTCAACTCTTACAATCGGTATTTGTTTAAAATTTCAAAATAAATATGAGTGATAACTAGTTCATTAGCGGCCTCCCAGTTTGTGTTTGTGGTGACATTTTGTCCTGTCGGTTGGGGGCAATGGAAGATAGAGCACATATAAATAAACTGTCTAATCCTACTTTTTAAGACAATGGCAGGCGTTACGTTTGTGTAGATATTGTGGTTTGGAGTTTCTAATCACTAAAAAAATCGTATCGTTAAAATGTGAAACTAGAAGAATTCGCAGAAACAATAAAGAAAAAAAAAGGAATTCAAGCCGCAGATCGGCTCCCACGAATAAGTTTCAGTACGAGTTACAGAGAGAAGCTGTTTATCTCAAGTATTGTACTCCAAGTTAACTGGAACAGTAGCAGTTCGATACATTTCGATTTTCTTCAACTGTGTACATATTACTCGTTCGATTTAAACTTATACAATATAAAACTAATAAGTAATAACAGAAAAATATAATAATATACCTCGAGAACCATTTATGATCTGAATTTTGCGGTAAAGGAAAGCCAAACAACATATTACTTCAATGACTTACACATTCATCTAACTGGTACAATATAATTTGATATGTCCACCAAATTAAACGTTTTCGTTCAAAGTTCAGTATACAGTATAAAAACATCATCGACGGCTGAGAGTAATTATAATAAATGAAGATCCATCATATTCAGTCATCAATTTCCTTCGACAAATAATGAGAGGATAATATGGAATTGCGATTGGAGTGAAAAGAAAAAGAATTTGTATATGTATACACACATGCATGTCCATGAAATAAGCTCATACGCGTCGTATATAGTAAAAATGTTCGTGAGTGCAGTGTTCTAATTCTCAGTATAAGGGTGGTATCTCAAGGATTCCCTAGGATTTTCAGACGGACAACGTACGGGAAATGCAGGGGAAAGAGTCGATTGCTCAAAACATGACTAAGGAAGCCAAACCTATGTTAAGAGTCAGTCTTAGAGATTGTAAGACAGGACATATAACTTCTAGGGAAAAAGAACAAAGATGGAACGAGTTTGAAGAGAAATACAGAACGCATGCTCAAACACAAATATCACCACATTTTTATATGGTGAACAAAATTTAGAAATTAATGATTAATGATAGAAAAGTCTCATAATGATGCATCTATGTTCAGCTAATGAACAAAATCCAAGTTATGTAAAGAACTCTGATAAGTATTTGTAGCCTGTAAGTATATCTTATAACATTTAGGATCGATTAAAATTTATGATCTCACAGTTTTAAACTTATTTTTATAATATATCAATACGCGATACAAAGTAAATTACTTCTCATGAAAAGATTGCTTAATGTATGAAATAACTGATCCAATCCCACAATTTCCGTATTCAACGCGTCATTATGAAGGATAAATACAAAGAATCCGTGAGGCATAACCATCAAATGACAATTCGACTTATAAAATTTAAACAATTACAATGTCAGTTTATTAAAGAAAAACAGTTTTCTCCAATTCCTCTTCGTTTACATGGTTTATCAATAAATGCATAAAAACAATTATAGACAAAGTAATACAAAATTATGCTACTTTGGTATAATTCTGACTTAAATATAATATTCCAAGTCAATTTTCCTAACCGACTGTTTTAGACGTATAAGTTTGTAACTAAACCGAAAAAGACATACTTAGAGCACACTTCTTAGAACTTCGCAGGAGATCGTACTCAATAGGTACGTACTCATAGCAGTGTACCAACCACATTTTTATATTTAGATGAACGAATTTCAAATCGACTGGGACACAAACACGGTTGAAAGCCGCGCCTCATGTATCATGCAAAATCGGCGTGAACTAACACCCAAACCTATTCACGCGAGGTAATTCATCGCGGATGAAACTTATACATCAAACCATTTTGTCTTCATTGTTAACACAGGCATATAATTCTTACTAATATCACTTCATCGATACTGAATATTTCCAGTCGGTGTCTTATCAGTTAAGTTCTTCTCATTGTAGCCACCAAACATCATTCATTTATAGCAGGCAATTTTCTTTATACAGTAAATATTGTTTCGCCCTATAAGTTCTGTTCTTTCTTTTCGAAGTATCGTTCATTTTGTTTTCTTTTGGCATCAAAGCAATTGCCTTCAAGATTTCAACAACCGTCCTCTGCTACAACTTTTGTACCCCGCAATCATTCCTATCATCTCAATACTTTCAAAGAACAATTTTCTCGACAAGTTCAACAACTCATCTTCGTTTCCTCTTTTGCATCTCCATCATCCACGTCCTCGTCTACTTCTCTCGCCCTAATGCCACTCCAGTGACGCTTCAGTCACCATTCAACACGTCTCCAATCACCTTCAGTCCCTCTTGACTTGTCTTCACATTACTCTCTTACATCTCTGTGAGGCAAGGCGACCAGCTACAGTGCTGCTGAAACCAACATACCAACAGAAACAACCCTCTTTCTTTCTTTTTCCTCTTTCTCTGTCCGCATCAATTCCAGCTCAGTCTCCCTTAACCCTCGTAAATATTCCTGTCACCAGAAAAGTACTCTCTTGACACCAGTGGAGGAGTGCGTTCGTCTCTCCAAAACTCCTTTTCTCCTTTCAACTGAATCGTTGTTTACATCTCAATCTCTCCAGAGACGAATATCACTCTTGTCCATGTCCCTAATTAAATCTCATCAGTAATGTGTAAAACCACTTTTCTTTTCGGAAAAGCGTGTTGGGACTAATGGACACCAAAATGAAAATAACATAAAAATAATTAAATGAAATAATTAATTGACATAGAATGAGAAGCAAAACTAAAACAAAAAAACAAACAA
>NNCF01126966.1:131472-152032 GCA_002313205.1 Laupala kohalensis
CTGTATTATTTAACTGAAGGGATTGATTTCTTGTTAATTGTTTTGATTGTTAATAGTTGATTCCTCACAATACTTGGTATATGAACTCCAGTGTAAACAGAAAAATTTCACCTTTTCATACTTTTACGTTAGTGAAGTAAATTTCACCTCTTCATACTTTAACGGGTCATCATTAGAGGTATATGCACGTACAGCCAATAATCCTACGAAGTTTTAACTTTTGAATCACGTTAGGTAATTATTGCCTGTTTTAATGGTTTTGTCCGTGACCCAATCCCATCATAAATTCGTCATGAAATTTATCCAATCTATATTTGGATTTTGTTTCTACATCATTCAGCGTAAAATACAATAACTTATAAATGACATTGAGTGCGTGAAACTTAAACATGATTTTGGTGCGTTCTTATGCAAACAATATGTTAACGTTCTCATGTATGCAGTCACTTAATGACTCACTGTCAATTGAGATGTGAAGAAAAAGGAAAGAAGTCATGGAATAGTATGTAGTACACTCCAGAAACAGCAAGCGGAGTGACATTTCGTTAGTTGCTTCCTCGAGCACGAGTGTCAGCACGCAAGAGCCCTTTGGATGCTTCAGATCGCAAGCGCAGTACGCCTTCATTGTCCAGACTTCTCATAGACCTCCCGGAGTGCTCATTACCCTCGTCGACCCTACCACTACCACCCTTCGAGACAATCTCTCCACGACGATCCTTAACTTCCCTCCATCCCTTTTGTTCTACTCATGCGACCCTATCAGTCTGAGTAGTTCCCCGTCATTACATCTCCAGATGCTTTACTTCACCCTCGCCCTCGAGCGTGTCTTTACTACCTCCCCTTCCTTGTTTAGAATGCTCTGCCTACCTGCTAGACTTGACTGCCTTCCGTCGTAAATTCGGAAAGAACTCATTAACCGGAGAAAAAAGACTGTTAGTATTTTCTGGTATTAAATAATTTTCAATACCTTATATTTGAAAGTGTCGTGAAACCTAGTCTTCCGAATTGCACATTGGAGGGAAAGGTACTTCAACCAAAGTTTTACCGCCCAGGAGTCTGAAGTTTCAAACGCCTAAAAAAGTTGAACGTAAAATATTGTTGAAATAGAGAAACCAATAGAATTCAGATATCGTAATAATTATAATATGAAAGGAGTGAAATGATTATTTGTGAGATTATCATGCTAATACAGAAATGTGACATTTAAAGGACTTAAAAATTAATTGAAATGCACCAATATTTGCGTCTTAACTTAGCTGAAAATATTTTCTCGATAAAATCATTTCTTCAAAAACAAAAGATTACAGTATTTTTGACGAAAATGACGTTTTGTCTGCACACGTCGAGTTCGCAAAGACGTACATTTAATTTTGTCGACTTTGTTCTGCCACAAAACTTTGTGTCGTTCTAATATAGCTACCATTTGTAGAGTGTTATGTTACTCTTATGTAAACACACCAATTATCTATGAACGCAAAGAATGCAGCTATTATATGTTCAACCAAACAAAAACCAATCGTCACAAAGCAGAGTCAGTGAGCTGTGTATGAGTAGCGTTTATCGTAGGATGCTCGTGTCCGCAGAGTTCGTTGTTGTAAATTAGCGTAGTTCTCGTGGGTGAATGCGGTTCACCGGACGCTGTCACTTGTCAAAAGCCACTGCGGATTGCCTCACAGGGACGCGCGTATTTCTGCGAGCATTGTGAAGCGACAAATTGAAATACAACTCCGCGTATTCACTATCATAATTTGTGTACCACTGATTTCAGTGGAAGCCGAGGAAAGTTGTTGCACGGCTTTCTGGTTGGTTGGTATCAGCTCAAATAAATATTTACAACGCGTTATTTTGAAATTAGAAATTGTTAAAATTACAAAAAGTCTCTATCGAATGCGAGGCAGTGAGATGACTTTGATCTTGCTTAACTAAGAGAGGCAATCTTTGGGTGTATTTAGTACTAGGGCTAGGATCCGAGAGAGATAGAACTAACAAAACAAGCCTGTAGATCATACACTAACCTCACTTGTAGGTGAACACCACAATTTTAATTATAGATTTTAAAAAAAAAAACGTTAAACCAATAAATGAAAAGAATAAACAAAGAAAATTATATGGTGTGCAAAAACGGTTTAGTGATTGTGACAAATCGCACAGAGACATGTGTATGAGTTAAGTGCTCTATACTTCAGCAAAGCTGCCGGAGACTGTTTCTCAGAACATCACATCATATGAAACAAGGTGATCGTATTTCCCAGAACGCAGTTCTAAACTTCATGCTGTATAACATCTCTACGACAAGAGGGTGAAGGTACATACAATGTTAGATCCAAAAAAGCTGTTAAGAATTTTGGAATTAAGTTATCTTTCATTTTTGTAATTTAATTGCAAAATTGTTTAAAAACAAATTGAAGTATTACCTTATGATAATTGAACCTATTTATTGATATTCCACAAACAAACTAGGAGAGATAGCCATTTCTGATCGAAATGCAACCTTCACAGACAATTTTTTAGCAAAATGAAATCAATAAATTCGTATTTCATTGTATATTTACAAGCAATTGACAAGCAAAGTTAATTTTGTTTTTGAGAAGTTATAATAATTTTTTTTAATACTTCCTGAAAACGCCTACCTTTATTCACCTATGTTCTCTAAATAAGTATGAGAAGAAGAAAGTTATAGACGAGACCTCTAGAAGTATCAAGATCTTCAATTACACATCTCTCACTGGCTACACTAAATGACTGTTCGAGACGATGTATCTTACCAATAGCATTATCTCATAACTAATACGTTCAACAACAAAAATCGAAATTTTGGCTTGCGATCCACGTGTTTTTTAAATAAAACCAAATCAGAAAAAATTGATAAAGGAAGAATGATTATAATCATTTGTTGCAGGAACGACGTACGTGTGAAAAAAGAAGAAGTAATGGTTCAGAAATGCTTCAGAAGCATCATGCATCGGCAAACAAGGATAGTTGTGGTAGCCTATGACAAACTCATAATTAATATGAGTACTATAGAGTCATTAACGTTTAAAGTATTATCAATTTTGTTTCGTCTGAGAAATTATATATCCCATGTTTGAGCATGAACAAAATTTCCAAAATTCACGCGAGCTGCGTCGCGAGTTCTTCGCTACTTAAAAAAAATATGAACAATTTACCTTTAAAATATAGTGTCGACTACGCCAACAAATTACCCATCTCTGCAATAACAGCAAACTCGTCCGAAACAACTCACCCGTTTCACACGCCTCCCATATACGTACGCCTTTGATGGAGTGCATATAATCCCAGTGTCACGTAGTATGTGAACTACTCGATCGTACCCCATTTGCTAACGGCATCGTCGCCATGGCGGTCGACAGCTATCATTGTCGCGACGGTCTCACACAATAGGCTCACGGCTGCCTTCAACGTGGACTGTTGTCGCATTAATGCACCACTGCGTGGGGTGTCCACCCAATGGCAAATCGTCGTACTGCATCAATAGCTTTCGGTCAACAAGTTTCATTTGATGCACAAGAGGTCGTTAGTGCACTATTGTACATGTACTCATGCTGAAATGTGTTACATTCATCATGTGTGCGTTGAATGGTGGTTCTAATTAAACATCAAAAATGTATTTTAAATCAAATATAATTTTTTATTCTCTGCACGGTCGCTTCCAGAAAAAAGAAATAAAATCAGTCATAAAGTATAATAAGATATAAAAAAGCGACTACACCGTAATTATCAAATGGGATTTATAATTTATTTCTTCATAGTGGACCTCGCTAAAACTATTTACGGACGTTAATATTTAAAAACAGAACCTTTATCATCACTTCACAATTAATATTGATGAAATGATAAAAATCGAGGCAGAGAGAAAGTTACCAGAAGAAATAACAGAATTTTTGTTTTAATTTTTATTTAGGCACAACAATAATTACTTAAAAATAGAAGGATAGTTTCAGATCATACCAATTTTATATGATCTACAAATCCGTCTCACCTTCAAACTAAACATTATTACATTTCTTACAGGACGGAAGTTTTGAGCTTATTTTTCTGAAAATATACTGATATTACCAGTGAATGGAATGGATGATGTTGACAATACAACGATACCAACTCCAGAAAGGACATGCTCGAATTCACCTTTTTCCGGTCCTCTTCCCACTGTCTTCTCCCTTGCAAAACTGCTGATATCATTTAGCTCATAAAAAAACTACACATTGATCCTTTTTACGCTTTCAATTATGAAATGCTATATCACCATTTTCTCGTCTATGGTGAATATACAAGGTAATGTTGTGAAATGATAGCGGTAAATCAGTCCAAACTCACAATGGTCATGGTGTGAGAAAGTATACTGTGGCATAAAATTAATGAAAAGACTAGAAACAATGGTAGAATTTTCGACAAAAGGACAAAATACCTGGACAATTCGTATTCGGAACCCATTCTGAATACGGTTTTAAAGTAGAAACACAAATCACATTCAAGGCTGGTTGATTTGATTCGGCTTTGCCCTATGACGTAACCAAAGTATCATGGGGGTCCCCATCCTCCCCCCTTATCTCTTTAAAAATTGTAGTGAAAAATGAAACATTACCATGAATAAAGTTTTATAAACGATTCTGTATATAATACATGTATCTATGTTTGAGTTGGAGCTGTTTATAAAAATGTTTTAAAAAAATACGAGCTTTTGTAAGGGAATGTTTCATTTATACCTCAGAACCCCTCTTCAGAAAAATCTTGGCCAAGTCACCGTTCACCCCAGCGTTTTATGCTTTCAATCACAAAGTAGACGAAGCGCGTGTTACATAAACGAACTCTATGGTGATTTTTAGACAGGACAGGGTCATAAAACTCTACCTCTCAAAGAACGATTTTTTATTTTTATCTTTCCTATTCACTTCACGAAACTGGATTTTTATCTTCAGTCACTTCTATGTATACTGTACGTGGCTGTACCTGTTTCAAAATAATATATACACCGTTCTGAGTTTAGGAAATGTTTCACGAATACGTCCTTTTCAAATTGAAGTACACATCGGTTTACTAGTGAAAGAGAGTTATAGGAAAATTATACTTTTCTTTAATAAAAATTGTTTTTATTGCTCGTGACGTTGTCTTCGTGTGACTTCGGAAATCTCGCACAAAAATAAGACAACCAAAAAAGTCAGAGATGAAAGTCACTTGATTTTAGTTTGAAGTGTTCAAAGACAATCGCCATCCTTAAGTACTTAATTCGTTATATAATGTATACCTTTTGTTGCAGGATATATATCGAACCTGCTTAAGTTGTCGGACGCGACTGGGAACAGACCGCAGGATTTGAAATTTTCGTCATTCGTGAACATGTATTCACGTAATTCATAAAAGCCGTATGTTTTTACAGTATCATACCCTTTGCAAAATGCTGTTCCGTACACAGCTTCGTAATAATCGTGATAGGAAAGAAGTCCATACGAGAAAAGTCACAACTGACACAAGCAATTGCGCTGTCTTTTAACAAAACCCAAAGACTGTCACAGCTTTCGCTGGTATAAACAAACAAACAAATAAATAAATAAAATTGTCAAGAAAAACAGTTACAAAGTGCGATGACCACAAGGAAGACAATAAACCAGGGGTCGGCAACCTATGATCCGAGGGTCACCGAGTGACCCATTTGATAATTTCAAGTGGCCCGCTTTAGTTCCGAAAATAAAGTGTAATATATAAAAATAAATTATAAAACATAAACAAGAAACAAACATTTTGAGAATAAAAAAAATTGAAAATAGATACTAAGAACAACATGTCGAAAATATCTCTGACCCAAACGTCTCTTTAATACTCACATTTTGGTTGATTTTGACCCGCGGCCAAAAAAGGTAGCCGACCCCTGCAATAAACTATACTATGCTGTGTCACTCCTGTTAGGATAAAGTATTAATATTGATATTTTCAGCTCAAATAGATACGTGATTAATCACAGACTTAATTAAAGGTCACCATATATATTTGAATTGCCGGTGGTCAGTCATTAACCTCACGTTGTTGAATTTTAGTCTCTACTCGTCACTGCCATTCTGTACAAATTTAAAAATAAGTAACCAAATACACCACAATTTGTGTGTGGTGAAATAACGTATACTAGTGACGTGGCGCGTAAGCGTGAATTCCTCTCTTTACTCTCTGAGCATCTCTCACCTTCTATTCCTTCTATACACACGCAGAACTGCTATCATTTCATCACTGAAAAATCTTATTGTAAATTGTGAAGATAAATCACACTTTTTACGCATTTAAAGAAATTATGGATTAAAATTAATTTTAAATTCAAGGTCATTTTAAATATAGATGAATTATTTCACAGGGCTTAAATCTACATAATTCGGATTTGTAGAGATTGTCCTTTGTGTTCTGTAAAACATATCCGATTACTACCCGCATCCAACCATTTAACGGATATTTTCTGATGTTCGGAGATTCCGTAATCGTAGGGCAGAGAACTGCATGACGATGACGCAGACAACGATGGCGCAGGTTGCGGAGGTTCTGCTGACAAATGACGACACCGCGCCGCAACACAAGGGTGCGAGCGGATGGCGGGTTGCAGCGGATGGCGGACAGTCATGCATAATGCAGAGGAGGAGGCGATGGCGGCGCTTAGCTTTACGAGCGAACGTTATCTACCTCGACAAGGTGAAGATAGGAGACGAAGGTGTGAATATGATGCCAACAAGATAATTGTACGTTCATATTTCGCACAGAAATGCAACACCGCATTAATGCTTGATGGATAGATAGTCTTGTAAGTTAGGCTAAAAATAATAATAAATAAATGACCGGCTCAAATTCCTTATCAGAATTCTAACACACTTCCTGATACTGTGAATATTAAAAGCAATTGCAAGTAATTAATTTTCTTCAGAGGGCAATATATGTGGGTTTTTTCCAATAAACCATCTAGTCAGAGTAAACCAGTTTGCATTCAAAAGCAAAAGCTATTTGCAACATTTAGTAACTTGGAGTTTTCATGTAATTATCAAAATTTACACGTTTTAAAATTTAATTGAGCTATACTCAGGTATTCTCTATTAAACTGTCATATTCTCGTTGCACTTATTAGATATGAATAATTAATATATTCGTATTTTTTAATGAAACTCAACAACTAAACATTAATGAATCATTGTAGTAACAAGTCACGACTTATGTAAACTATATTTATAACAGGCTTAAACATGGTGCATGGGCCCTCAGCCCTGCCAATATTCTTTGCAATTTGTTTGTATACGAACATAAAAAGTATGTGTAATAAAGCCCTTTAGAATTGAAATGAAATGTTTATGTTTTACTCACTCAACGTTTCAAATACCCAACCGTCCACCGATCCAAAGTCAAGTCATGTTCGGATTCCTGGTCAACTCTGACATAATGAATGACGTGTTACACGTCGTTGCCAAACAAGTAACAAACATAGAAGTAGTAATAGATGTAGTATCACATGAGTCTCACTAAACATATTGGTCGAGACATCTTGTTTTGCCTGAAGTACAGCGTTGAAAGTATTATACATAGATTAAGGGAAAATAAAGCCTCGACATTTCCACTATGAATGGGAGGTTTTGTGCAAGCCGCTCAACACTTCGTCCGAACAATTCATTCCTTTTAGCCTGCCCTCTCTCTTTCCTCGTGCGTGCCTATCCATCCTTTCGATCCCCCGACGGACAGAGCGTGTGTAGCCGAGATGAACGCCGCTATCTTCGCCACCCTCGCGTGACCGCGTCACCGGCTGGCGTTGCGTGACTGCGCGTGAATGAAACAGCTGAGCGTCACCGCCGTCTAACTCTGCCATCCGGGCGCGCACGGTCACTGCGATCATGCAGCGGTTCTTCAAACGGATTATCGAGAGAGAGAGAGATTAGCCAAGTTGTTGGTAAGATATTAAACAGTGTAATTTTATGTCCATCCAATAAAAGTTTTGTTACACAGTTGACATCTTTTTCAACATTTATTCCTCAAGATAGGGATAGTTGTGCATTGAAAATAGTCACATTTATAGTTTTAATACATCCCTTTGGTTGACATTTTAAAAAAGGGCATGAAAATAAACCAAAATTCTAAAATAATTTTTAAGCTAAATATTTAATATTCTCAGAAGCTGAGGAAGTTACACAACACTACTTTATTTTTGGGTTATGTTCCGTCTCGATCTAATCTAAATCTAATTTTACTAAAAAGAACTGAAATTAGATTTTAACGTCAAAAACAATTAGAACTAGTTTAGCCGACTCATCATTCTTTACAAACTTTATTGTACTCAGTATGATCTAATACAAATTATTTCCTCAATTTTTTACAATTTTTTTACAATTTTATAAGTAATAACAAATTGAACTATATTGTCAAACCGGGATCCATACATTATTTTATTAAAAATATTATCTTGAACGGGTTCTAATTCATGAGCTAAGGATTATACTTAGTTCAATATAACATATCAAATTAATTTTTCAATAAGCAAATTCAAAGAGTGCAAAAATAAAAATCTCAAAAGTGACAACGTACCGAGATCCTAAAGGTTTTCATAGTAATGCTCCACTTAACCATTATATAGCCAACCGCAGCTATATAAACATGTGCTTGAGTCAATATTTTGCAAACAAACAAAAGCCACCATTCGATTACTAAACGGTATTACCGACATCATTAATTTTCGAAACACCCTCTCACCATTTATGGAACAGTGAGTGCATTTCAAAAAATTATTTTATTCAACTATGATTTTTATTCAAGAATATACAAAGCTAGTGTACGAGTAAATGTAAAACAAAATCCTAAATTATTTTCAACATTTTTAGTACTAGTTTTTGAAACTCATGGTGAAATTGGGCAAATTGGCTTTTATGGTCCTCCGCGAGGTCATACGTTATTTCTAACTGATATTTTGACAGTGAATTTATAATTAATTTATCCGAAAAAATGTGTAATGACGAATGTTTTTGTATAACTTAAATGAAAACCTACATGTCAGTAAGATCTTTAAGTGTTTTTCTTATTTAATTAAAAGTTTTAATTAATATATTCATTTATCTTGCTTAGTGAGACAGTTAATTTGGATTTTTTTAAATTTCTAAATAATGTTATGATGTACGATTAATATATCATCGTCCTACGACGATAGAAGAAAACATCAGAGGTTCAACTTGTATGTAACCCATATAACACCGAAGACGATGCGCCACGTATTTCTATTCCTCGTTCTTTGAACAGAAGCCGATGCAATGCAATCTCGAACACACACCCAAGGTTACCCACCGCATCGGTACAAACCATGTTATCGTTAATAATCCTGTAAATGGATCAAAATTTCCTCCATTAATCCGGGTTACGCCATCGGATGGATATTCGTGCTTAACGGCAGTCAATAGCTCATCGTTACGAGCATCCACGATGCAGCGGCGCCCGGAGGCGTTGAGCGTGCGACGGTGAGGGGGCGAGTGGAGGCGTGGGGGGAACGCGCAGTGTGGCACGTGCCGACGGCGACGCGGAATGCGGCGGACTGCTGTTCCTGCTCCCGGCTCGCCCTTCGCTCAGGACTAGGGATTACCTCTCCAACCACAATCTACTTAACTGCATCGAACATAATCGCACCGTAAGTTTAAAATGACAATTTTTCAAAAGGGATAAATAAATAAATTTATTATCAAAAAAGCAGTCGCAAACTGTGTATGACCACGTGGAGGACAATAAATACAAAACTTTACCACATGGAAATAAACAACACAAACGGTACGAGAAAACATTGAAAGTTTTGGCAAGGGTACCGAAATCTTAGTTAGATTATTTAAAAAATAACAAAGTACATAATCACGAGAAAAACGATCAGGATCCAAAGGATAACGAACTTTATCACCTTCATAGTTTTTAATGTCCAGGATTCGTAATGAACACTTCGCAGTTTATGCTATAATTAAATACAGTAAAGGTTCATGACTAGAAAGCATTCACATAATACACTAATGCTTATTGTTATTTGTTGAAAATGATATAATTTAAATTTGTGCCAGTGATACTTTAACAGTCTATTCCGGTAAATCTGCACGGTAAAAACGGCATTGAGAAAAAATATGTTACGGTTTTTATCGTTGGATCGGTAGAACTGTACGCTCATGGATCGCTGATTTCGCTCCCATATGTATACCTTAAAAAGGCAGGAATATGTTTTTAAAAAATTCCCTAGTCGTTTTTTATGCGTTCTTCCGGAATTGTCTTCGCTCACTCTACTAGAAAGAACAATCTCTATCACTAGGAAGAACGTCCATGACATGTTTTCTAAAATCTATTGAAAACAACAAAATAGATAACACGCCCAGACACCAAATTGGACAGGGAAGAAAAAAGTCACCATTTTAAATGTGTACCGTTCGAATCAATCCTTCTGCAGACTACGCTGCTAAATTAACGTAGCAAGACTGTGGTTCAGTCGCTTATCTTCATCTCATGAGCAGGATTAGGATTTTTAAGTTCAAATTTCATACTAAAAAAATTAAGGGGAAAAGATGCTATGAGTTAAAAAAGGGGGACAAAATAATGCAGTTTTACTCGACTTATTCAAGAAATCATCTTTCTCCTATTCTAGTTTAATGAGTTGCAAAAAAGTGTATTAAACCATCTCTCATCTTTTTCTACTTCTATTAGGAGATAGAACATCTTTTTAGATACTAAAAGAGCTGTAGACGATATCTTCAAATATTTTCCATTGTATCAGATGTGCTATCAGTCACGCGTTTCCTTAAAATACATTGGCTTATATTCGCATGTTCATAGCAAGCTGAGAAGACATTAATTAAACATTTCTTAATTATTTCATGAAACCATGTATAAATGGAATGAAACTTTCACGTCATATCTCTTATGAATGAGAAACGCTACATAAAAGGGGAAAAAGATTATGAAAGGGATAAAGATCACACACAAACGTGTTTGGCTTGACAACACACGCATATCGATAGCTCCGGTGTATTTAAAAAACTGAAATGGAACTTATTTATTTTACAATTATAAACTAGTTTTCCAGTATATTTGTGTTCAAATTTTCGTGTTTGAATGATTTTACTGACCAATTTGGAGGCCCAACACCGGTGCATGCCCAGGGCGGACCGCCCCCTCCGCCACCGCCTGGGTACGCTACTGCCGTTGTCGCCAAATGGTGCTTGTGCATGAGTATTTCGACCATCCCTTGCTCCATCGTTTTCGTAATTGGCAAAACCACAAGGTGTCACGGCCTGCAGTAAACGATGCAGCACAGATTAAGAGAATTATTGTGGAATCATAACGTAATATCAGTTACAAAATTGAACTACAGTCGACATCAATCTAGAACTACACCGGATGATAAAGATGAGCGATTTAAGTAGAAGTGTACACGTGGGTCCCCACAACCCTTAGCACAAGGTTTGTACAACCAGGCCAGCAGTGTTTCCGTAAACTAAAGCTTCTTCACTTGCTAGAAATAAGTGCACTCTAACAAGCTGCGTTTACTTCTTAGAAACATTTATCAGTTTATTTTAAAAATTAGAAACATTTTTTTTGTTCCATTGGTAGAAAAAATTACAGAGGCCACGTGTTTCACCAATGCTAAAAGTAACAACGAGAAAAATCGCAATGAAGAAGAAAATTGGAAATTTCAAAGAACGCGTAAGAAGGTCTTATGCGTTGCTGGATGGTGAAAAGGCAAATATTGGGATTAAAGTACAACAGAGACTGGATAGTAGAATGTAATAAAATATTGTTAAGGACCTTTTGGTGCTTTTTCGTTGATTCTTGAAAGATTTACACTATTATCTCCGAAATTTAATCTAATCAATTTATATACGCATTTTTTGTGTTCAATTAACACTCAGCAATGTAATCATATTTCTTTATCACAATGACCTTGATTTTTAAGGTATAACATGAACAAGGAATAAGAAAGTTGAACCAGCGGGTAAACATACAAACTGTGTGTGAACATGCTACGCATGACCATCCATTTCCAATGTTTCGTATAGAACATCCAGTCCGCAAAACGTAAACATACCTAATGAAACATGTTTTTACAAAAAATTCATTCCATTAATGTGAATACAAAACACTTCCAGAGTGAGTTAACAGCTCAATTGAGGGAATATAAAAGAATCTCTAGGGAGATTTTGAATTATCAAAATGCCTCTGAGGTGAACAAAACGGATATGATTGATGAAACACGCGTGGACTGCTTCACTGCATGCGCTTCAAAGAGAGACAAGAGAAATATTTGGATATAGTGACGTGCAAAATAATCTGCGTAATGAACCAGTGTGTGCGTAGTTCTCCTCACGTCAATTCATAATCAGTCCATATCACGTACTGGAATGATTTCATGTAATCTACACGTAATTATAAGTCTAAAACAAAAAAAAACTGTCAACGAGTGATACAATGTTTTTCTTTGAACTATGCTTAATTGAAACGTGGTCTCCCATGATCGAATAACGATGCCCAAGAAGCAAATCCTGTGGGTTTTTTACTTCTAATAAAAATATATCAATCTAGAAATATTTTATTATAATCCATTCAATTACTAGGTTGAACACATTCACCACTTGGTATTGCTGCGAGACATTACTGAAGATGAATTAGACGCCTAATCACTGCTTCTTCTTCAATTACTTGACAACCAATTTATTACTCACAGACTATTACTAGAGTAGAGTTTTCACTCGGTGGTAGCTATAGGAATCACATAACTGGTAGGTAAAATAACATACAAAAATACAATTAAAGATGCATAAGAACATATCTAAATGGGGAAGACATGCATCAGATGAATATATGGAACACTAAATAAAAATTAACTGTAACTTTTAATTAAATAAAAATTTTGCAAACTTTATTTTACACTAGCTGAACAAACCAAGCGTCGGACATGGGTTTGAATTAGATTCTCCCCGGTGCTTTCGCACAGTTTTACTATGTTTGATAAATACAGGATAAATACGGTCCGCTAGCTATACTCTTCCCTTGGAACGCCAACACTCAATGAACTTTTCTTATCTCCATAGAGTTTTCACAAAAACCCTCCTCTAGACACTTTCGACAACTCTACTGAGCTAGACAGATCTTCGTCAAATGACGTAGATTTGTATATCGGACAAGAATTCTAACATACATTAATTTTCTAATATACAAAGAGAAAACGTGAAAAAGTTTTCGTTTATTACAAAATGTGGAGCGCTATTAATGAAGCTATTTAGTGAATCATTGTCACTGAAAACAGTTACCCTTTCACAATAAATTAACAAAAATCTTTAGAAAACTAGGACGATAAACATTTGCCTAATTTATTTAATCGCTCCAGATTAAAAACATGTTAAGTAAAGGCTTCCTGTCGCAATTCTCCTGATAATTAAGGCATGCTGTTATCCTTCATTTCGAAGAAGAAGAAGAAGAAGAAGAAGAAGAAGAAGAAGAAAGAACTTATAGAACCAGAAGCTACAAACATAAAAGAAAATCGTGGGAGTAGAACATATGTTTCGTTCTCCAAAGAAATCACTCGGGTTTCTCGTTCTCGTGCTTTCAAGAGATTGCCTCAAGTCAGAACATCTTGTTCGCAACGTAATTGAAAAAAAAGTTCATGAGTGATTCGTCTTTGAATCAACGTCATGGGTGCTTTTCCGTTCTTTTCTATCTGAAATGCCTCGAAAAGTTTTCCTGAGAGAAAGACGTGAATATGAAAGAAATATGGTAATACGAGAGCGACTCGCTTGTGTGTTCCCTCTCAAAGAAAACTCCACCATTCGGATAAACGATCGAGATCGATTCATGGAAATATTTCCAACAAATATCTCCGTCGTTCCTGGGATCAAAGAACAACAGATTATTTGAAGTCCGACTAGAAATTGCATGGAAGTTTTTTCAATTTTTTTTCCCTGAGATAATGGTGTGGGGGTCCCGTATGTCCATACTAAGGTTTTGGAAAAACGAATATTTGTGAGATGGAACGGTACGAACAATAATGTGTATGCCTCGTATGTAGAGTATGTATCTTATTTAATTATAGAAGAATATAATATTTGTACTATTAAAAACAGAAACATGTAATGTAGAAGACGATTCTCTTGAATTTATAACAAAAGTGGGTTTACGAAGAACAGATCTCCACGATTTCTTGGTGCCGATTCCACGAGAAAGGCCAAAGGTCTTTCAGCGCTCTCGGAACAATTTGACCTCCTTCGTTGCTGATTTTCATTAGTAGTAGGTTAAGTGGGTCTATCTTGGGCTTAGGCGTCAAGATAAGGTATCGGTAATGTAGTTAATCGGTATTTGTAAGGAGAGCTTTCAGTACACAGCTCAGAATTATATCGACAGATCTACATTTTTAAATTATTTATACAGAGCACCTTCTATGTCTTTTGTAATAATGTGTATGGGGAATATTTATCTTCATATAGATAATTAGCATACTTATAGTAAATTCTAAAAATGAAAATAATAAAACAACCTATGAATCGAAAGTTGTGAAATTCCGAACTGACTTGCCAGGTTAAACCTATTAACTTCATTCTACATAAACGAACAAATGAAGACTAATATAATTCCCTCCTAAGAAGGGCACTTGATGGCTATTATATATTATTTCCAACACAGGTAATGTGAAACTTTCACACATTACGTAGAAGATAAATGACAAATCAGAGTTTAATTCAAATTCCAAACTTCTAAATCTATTTACAAGATTATACTGTTTATATTCGTTCAATATGTGACTTACTTTAGGCAGAATCATACTCCATTCGTAATAATATAAAGATGTAGATTAAAATATATTTAAAAAAATTTATGAGAGTAAATGCTATCGTGAGTTTTATTCGTTGATTAAATCAGTCGTGGGAATGTACAAATAACGATAGATAAATACTTTTTCGCAAAATATGCAGTCTCCTCTGCTCGTTTTGTGAATTTTATCACCCGACCCCAGCAAGTGTATTTATTCATGTAAGCCTCTGCTGAGTATGCAACTTGTATTTTGCTGCAATACAAGCAAGAGAGTAGAAAAAGGTGCTAATGCAAGCGGAAACATTACAAAACACTTACACAGCATAATTTTATTACTGTGATATTATGAATCATATAAACAACGAGCCAAGCTCTGATGCAGTAAATCACACAATAACACAGCGGATCTTTGCGGCGACTACTCCCACAATATACTCGTTTCATCGATAGTTCCACCACTGTGAAAATGTACTATATCATGGGTCATAAGTCACGTTAGACATACATTTGTATGTTTTTTTGAAAAGTGTTGATGTAAAGTTATCTCCATTTGTAACACAACCTTACTCTTCCCTTTGTAAACCAAAAAAGTATACTCACTTGTCAGATGAGTTGCTCATATAGATCAGTTGCTGTAAGCACATTTTTACTTCCGATATTAACACGAGAAACAAATAAATACATACGGAAATCACTTTACTACGTCCATGTAGTAAGAGACTATAAAAATGTAGTTGATATTACAGTTAGTTAGCTCGTATTTATTGGGGATTGTTTAGTAATTTTTACTTATTTATTCACATTTAAATAAAATATTATATAATACGATATAGTACGGAAAATTTTCCCATGTTTATGTCCCTTACATATTGATGACAAATATGTCACTATTTTTAGTCCTATATATAATTATTTATAATTTGTATTGATAAAACACAAAACAATATATTGTGATTTAAGTTATAATTCATTTATTAATGTGACGATTTGCACCGTCGCGTCCCGACACAGAAATCATTTTTACCTGTATTTTTTCATGTGTAGAGCACTTTTGAGATAATATTGTGGTTAAAAAATGATAAACTTTTACAGTCTTTAAAATTAGTTTTTATGTTAAACTTGAACATTTGTATTTAATTGAAAAGAATAAACGTTAAAAGGGGTTTTACAAATGAAGAAACTCTATTGCGTAATCTTTGCAAAATAAATGCACAGTGCAGGGTAAAACGAGGCTATAAATATTTATATCTCGTCTATATTGTATTTGTTTCAGGATATCGGATAAAACTGAATATCGGATTACAGGACTCAACTCTATTACTTATAATTCATGAATTTATTGATTTTTTTTCATTTACATAAACTGAATTAACTTTCAAATTGAATAAACTTCGACCTACCAATAAATATAGATGCCAATTTTAAATACCAAGCCTCTTGTCGATGAAATAGAACGATAATTTCCGAATGTATGTTTTATCATTCCGAAAATAGTTTCTCTTTATAGAGCCTTAAAGTAGATGCTGTATCTATTTCATGTTCAACAATAGCAAGTTGAAAAAAAACTCTCTTCAGCCCAGAATTTTTAAGAAACAAAGATTAAGATAATCGCCGATTAGTTTATTCGCTAGTGAAACGCACAAATGTAATCATGATTAAATTTACCTTATCACGATTAAGAAAATGGTGGACATTTTAGTACATTTGGTAAAACTCAAATTCAATTGAGATAAGCGGATTTTTTTGTCTTAAAAATGACTTTATGTCCTAATCATCAATCAACAACTAGAAATAAATTACATTTAAAGAAATAGTGAATGGAGCCCATATGTGCGTATATTCACATGCATACATGAACACATTTTCGCTTCCAAACCGATACAGACATACGCTCATACAAACATGTATTCACACATGTCCCCTCTCCCCTTGTAAAAAAGAAAGCAAAGATAGGCTTCTGTCTTCTTGAAATAAATGACTGTAGAAAAAAATAAAATACCATAAATCTTATTCGGACACCCCAAGTAAATGCATCGCATAAATAAATATTAATGGAGTACGATCGTATGAGAAACATGAAGCTTGTATACGTTTTGAAAAGTGAAGGAAATTTTCGAATATATCATAATTTGGCTACGTTATCGTAATAATTCAGGATCTAATACACAATAAAAGATTTTTTAAATGAATTATGATACGCATAATGAAGAAACGTCAACACATAATGATCTATTTATGTAGCCTAATTCTCATTTCATTTTACTCGATGGTTCAAACTTACACGAAGCTTACACATACTTTAGCAATCTGAAAGTTTTTGTTGATTTACGTAGAGTGTAATCTCATCACATGTAACAAACAAGAAGTGATATGGAACAGTTGAGATGAACAAATATAGGGATCCATCTATGCAAAGAGCATCAAATCTTCAAGGTGTATTCAAAGCATTAAACCGCTGAGCATTAATATTTTTCACGCCCCAAAAAATCGAATCAACACAAAGAAAACGTTTTTGTATTACATAACGTAATAGCTGAAACGTTCTGTTAGCACGAATCACAAATGCAAACCGGATCCCAAGTACTTATGAACATGTAATATGGTTGTGAGTCACGCGATAAGTTATTCTTGACCCGGAAGTGAAAATATAACTTTTTGTAGAACTGGGTTAGAGGGATGTACATTCCACCTACTGGAAGAGAACGAAAGCCGTTGCATACTTTTTCGGCAATATTATGATAGTCATATTTTAACAAACAATAGGATAAAATTAAGTTGTGAATCCAAGGAATGATTGACAAGGATATAATTATATAATTCAGCAAAAGTCAAAAACACTTTTCAAAATTAAGGAAAGTTTTCAATAAATATTTTACTGCTGTATTAAAATTATTATTTTATCATTAGAAATTGATTTAAAAAAATATTTCCTAGGATGTTTCGACAATTATGAGTGAAATGTTTTGGTATAGTGCTTCATTATACTACAATGATTTTTCTTGCGAACACTGGTCATTTCGTCGTAAGTATCGTTCACTCTGAAGAAGTATTTCTCTCACACACTTCACATTAAATATAAAAAGTTATGAATATTACGCACCCATATTTTATATCATGGACGACGATTTACAAAACGAAATAGAATATTTTTCTTGTTCGCATATGTCTTTTCTTCTCTTTCTTATATTAAACTAATTAGTACAAACGACGCTTTATAACATCATTTCTTTGTTCAGGTTTAATCAGTAAAATTGTCGACAGAAAGAATCCACGAAAATACAGAACAAACACGATAGAAAATACAAATGATAGTTACATACTCGTATAATGAACGACTCCGCGATATGAACATGTAAAAATGGAAGCATAACATTTCTCACTGTCAAGAACCTTGTACGCACATTGCAAAAAGTGGGTTAGCTGTAGTAACATGCCACGACCTCTCATTCTCCACCGTGGAAATCGTTACAGTGAGTGTTATATGCCCCGAACCCACGGGTGCAGCGGTATTTCTGTGACTGCCGTCTCTCCGGTGCTGGATGCCGCCCCGCCGCCACTGGTTTAGTGTCTGCGTCACTGTCACTGCCATCCGAGCAGATGGATTGAATTCCACTAAACATAGCGACGTCTATCAAGGTAACGTCAGTATTGCTGTCGATGTTCATGACGCAACTTTTGCCAATTGAGGTATGTAAATGAAAAGGATATAAGAGTCATTTTCTTTTTCGTAAGAATGTTCTCGTTTCCAACGCCAATGATGACATAATCGATTTTTTTTGTTGCTTTCTGTTCAATGTTTATGTAACAACAGAAGAAAAAATTGATATTACACTATTTTTGTTCAATAATTTGTTGTAACGCCAGGCAAAATAATAGTTTTAAGGCGTGGCACATTACTATCCGTGGTTGATTGTTTGGAAATCACGCGTGGCATTTGGAACTTTCTTCATACATTAAATATTTGGCACTTACAATTGTTACAACGGACAGCCTTAAATTAATAATACAAAAATTAAAGTGCCATTAGTCTATGTACAAGTAATCTATGATGATTTTTCAATAATGTTTCATAATCAATTACGGCATATAATCAGTTTTTTTTTTTTTTTTTAAAAATACGTTTTTGTCACATAGAACGTTTTCCATTTATATGCCTCAATTGTTCTCATCCCGTTTTGGAAGTTAGTTTTTGAGTTAATTCCGATCACCGTCGTGATAAACTGGTACTGATTTCAACATTCTTTCTACGATTAATAGAGAGCTATTTGTCACTCTTTCGTTAAAATAATAGAAAACTATTTGTTCTGAGTAAACGTCATTACACTCCCAGCAAAGTTCGGTCATCCAAATATGTTTGCTATAAGACAACAGTGAGGTTCTAAGGGCATAAACATCTCAATCATATGACCTACATATCATACAACTCAAAACAGGGTTGAAAAACTGAGTTTAGAAAAAGTTCACCCTAAATATTGTGTGCACTTCTAGCAAGGTCGCATGATATATTTAACTATAATATATTTACTAAATGGACGTTTAAATAGTTTAAAATGTAAGTCTCAATTTTCATTTGTGTAATTGTAATACTCTTAAGAAACGAGAGAATTTAGTGTCCTCTTCCGGAACGCGATACATTGTCTAGAAATCCTCCCATCGTGCTGACACAGCATCTCCCTCGCTGCGGGAGGGCGGGCGCCAACGTTCGCGCTAGTTACTGGATTCCCCCAAGCGCAGTTCCGTCAGGATCCCCAAGCGGTAGACGCTACACGGCGACGACCGGAAGTTCACTTTGCAGCCGTTGTGGACGCTCGCACCGAAATCTCGTTTTGTCTCGCAGACCAATGGTTCACGATGCTTTATGATTTCCTATCTCATTTACACGGGGCTAGTGAGTCTGGACGGTTGAATGTCGTTAACACGGCTGTCATTTCTTGTTCCATGTCACATTCCAAGTAGAGTGGAAACTTAATAACGCAAAACTCAGTGGCACGGTTTCCTCGATAACGCATTGTTTTTAGCGACTTGAATCACTCGTAACAATGTTAAAAGTTCATCTGAAAAACATATCATATCCATAAACCTAGATAGCTAGAATTCGCAATTTCAGAGGAGCCTTCATACGACGAATATGAAAAAAAGCATTACCTTTATACTAGGAACTCAACCTGTAAAGAACGAATATATGCCGTATTCTTCTCAAGTTTGGAAAAAGTAAATGACTAACCTCAATAATACACATACATTGTTTTTATTTTATCCCAGAAGAACCTCGTTATCAAAAATACCTTGATACCAATTTTTTACAACTCCCCTTGGGATTCACGTTATCATGGTTACACTGTACTGATAAATTCGAAATATTCTCATACAGAATAAAAAATAAAAAGTACATAAATAATTAAATAAATTATCAAAACGTTTTCATTGTTTTTTTTGGGATAAAATTTCTGAAACTGACATGTTTTCATTAAATCTGTTTAAATTTTCATTCAATATTTCATTCTTTCTTTGTAGTCAAAGAACGGATTTATAAATGTAATACAAAACTTCTGAATAGATGTTAAAATAGCGATGTTTCAAGTAACGTAAGACGAAACAGAATATAGCAACTTTTTACAGTTTTCCATCTTCTTCGAGTCGTAACTGAATGTTGGGAGTATGAGTTTTCCGAGATGTACGAGAGGATTCTGTTGTTCTCGGTTGCCTGGCAAGACGCCCGCGAAGCATCTCCCACGACTGCATGACACGAATCAAAGAAACGCTCGCTGGCGGA
>NNCF01126966.1:152108-168230 GCA_002313205.1 Laupala kohalensis
TATATATATATATATATATATATATATATATATATATATATATATATATATATATATATATATTTCTTCATTCATAAATAAATAAGGACGCAAACGCTCTCAACAAAAGAATTTTCATTATCCGTCAAATTAGGACAATAAAAGCATTAGACTAAATCCTGTCCTCTAAGGTAAAAGGTGCGTAAAAATGTTTCCGTACGTGTGACAAGATCATGACATATATTGAATATAAGTATGTTTGGATTTAAATAATGAGCACAAAATAAATTTTTAAGAGTTTTTATTTCCCATAATTTATTATTATACATTGACGCTGCTTCGTTTTGGGAGTTTACTTTCATTCTCCATATTATTATGAAGTTCGTATTCCAGTGAGTCAATTTTATGAAAATGTTAATATTTTTAAATTATGTTAGTTTAAAAACTAAATTTGTGTGTGCCAAGTCTACGAAACTTTGTTTACCTTTGTGAGAGTTTACTTAATAATGCAAGTAATTACCAAGTAATTATTATATAATATTGATGCAATCATTTGATTAAACAAATAAATAAAGCTAAAATGCAAAAATAGTAAAATGTCATTATGAATGGATGTTTACTTTATAAAATAAAATAGCTAAATTAATATCAATGTTATATTTTTTATTTTATAGACATAATTATTTTAGATTTAAGACCCGCTCAACGAACATGTATCTGCGTATACTTTTGTAGGTTGCATACTTTTATAAATATTTTACATATTATAAAATTATTGTAATGTTATTTGTCAATAAATACATAAATAAATAGGTGCAGGTACTCAGCTAATGTGAAATAACCATATTCCAGAACTTTCACACCCCGTCAAATATTTTATTAAATGTTTGATTCTTCAGTAATCGTGGTCGAAGGAATATCAAACACACATTTCACAGAGTACTAAGCATGCCGTGCACGGGATGGCTATTGATGTGTTGGCGATGTGAAAACCTCTCGGCGCGGCGTCTCTCAGATGCCCTCCGCGTCTGTGTCCACGCATAGCGTCACGCGAGAATGAATCGTAAGGGCAATGGCGGTGGACGAGACGGGCACGAGGAGAGAGATACTCGATGGGACCACAGAGGGCATGACTGGGCGAGATGATAATTGGGAGTAAAGAAGGAATGTATTAATGAATAAATATGGAAGTGAGAAGAATTTGGCATGGAAATAAAGGGAAGAGAAAAGCGCTTTCCATGAAGAGCGTAATTTAGACGTTCGGACGTTGCAGATTCATGATTTAGACAATAAGTGAAATATAGTTAATTGAGATGATAGAAAATATCCAACAATTATCCATCGATGAAAATGATCGTGTACGGTGTATATAGTAAAGAAGAGAAATTAGTGAGGCGACATTCAAATATTACGCATTTTATAGGTGACACTGGTCACTGAAAGAATGTTGAAACGCTCAGATTAATTTAATAACTACAATAGTTATTATTAATAAGGCTATATCAGTAAAATATTAAAATTAAAGTTTCCAGGAACAAGTTTCCGTAAGTGCTAAGAAGTTAAAGTAAACACCGTAAATGGTGAAAAATAAATCGGTGTCAACAGAGATAGTAAAACAAAACCAACCCCAATATGCTGGGGTAGCCATATGCATTCTGGAGGAGAGTTCGGAGACGAAAGCGCTGGTAGCAGAGGTATGAGGTGGCGGGGGCCCGTGGGGGCGGGGACCTTCGCATGCCGGCCCCGACACCCAGCCTTGCATACTAACGTCCATTGTGGCTACTACTGCACCCTCCTCGCAGTAGATGCATCGCACTGTTGTCGCTCACGCGCCGAACGTCGCTCGCCTCTGCCTCCCCAAGGGACGGAGGAGACGTTTCATCTATCGTCAAAGCTATTGTAATCGACCATTTATGATGTGTAATTGTGAGAAGGGGATGTTTAAATCAATGGTTTCAAATAGGAAATAGAAAACTAGGAATCAAAAGAGGAATGTGACTAAACACAAGATGACTCTTTTCTTTTCTTTTTTATTAGCTTATTTTATTTAAAAATTTTAATTCGCTTATGTTTGGTCTTAATTAAATAAATATTACTTTATAAAAACAAATTTCATAAAAATTGTTAAAGCAAATTATTTAATTAACACATCAGACACAAGCGATACATGTGACTGAGACTTCCTAGATTTGGCAGATGGGTCAACGCGAATAATACCACGCAAAAACACTGATCTCACAAACGATGTTGGTGTCATCTACTCGAAGAAACCAATCTGAGTGATTTGGAAAATTTCACAGAAATTGTTGAGAAAGCAAGTCACAAGTAATAATAATAATAAATTTATTGTCAAAAAACAGTACAAACTGCGTATGACCACGTGGAGGAAAAAAAAACTAATTTACTCTCCGGAAGCAAGCAAGGAACCATCCCATCAATTCCGATCAAGGGCCCTAAGGCAGAGGCGGATTCAAATTTTTTTTGCATAAGTTCCTAGATAAGATAAAAAGTTAGCTGCGAGTTATAAAACTAATAGAATGTCAATATGTTTGTAATTTTACGCAAAAAATTACATGTACAAGTTATTATCGAACTATAGATTATTCTGAGTATAGTGTTTAAAAATCATAAGAGTTGAAAAAAACCCACTAAATTCACGATTTATTGTTACAATAAACATGCCCCTAGACAAAGCCTAGAGAACCTGTATAATAAATCCGCCCCTACCCGAAGGAGAAACGGAGAAAAACCCGGGCCAGGATGGGGCTACAGAATTTATGTACACAACCGTGCCAAAGTTGAGTACACATAAAACTAAATTAATATGAGCCATAAGACAACACAATCATGCAAGAAAATAGTTTTTNGAAAATAGCAAGTAAAAACCAAATGAGCAAACGAGGACTATAACCCCAACCATTCAGCTAACTGTAGAACACTTGTCTTTGTTTCAAATGTTTTGTGCAATTTTTATATGATAGTAAGTTTTATCTAACAGAAGGGTACAAAATACTAAGATGTAATGATACATCAACATTTAGCAAGTTCTATCATTTAGGTTAAAACATGAAAATGTGGAAACTATCTACTTTATATTCACGTCGGTTTGGTATTTTAAATCAAAATTTATTATTATTATTATGTATCTTTTTCCTGTAATTTAAATTGGGACTAAAACTAAATATTTGAAGATACAAAATTGATTTATTTAAAACTAGTGACGAGAATCGTAGCTGTGGTTTCCTTTTCCAAGTACCACACATCTCTAAGTTCCCACAACAACGGTGTGGTCTCCGTTAGATGCGGTGACGTAGCACCTGCATGGCGATGGGAACAGTGGTTAACCACCTTTTGGGAAGGTAATCTCGAAGCATATTCTCATACGAAATTAAGGTTTGTCTTTTTTAAAGAGATAAATGTTTTACTGCATATGAATCATTAACTCCTGGGAATGGGTCAAGCGAAGAAATATTTAATTCTAGACATAAACAAATATGACTTACACTTTTTCGACGATCACTATATTTATAAAAAATATAATGTTTATACAATATATTGAAATCGTCCAGGGAATGCAGTAAGTTACAATTTACTTTGCTTCTTTTTATATTCCCTAATCCCAATAAAAAGCACCACCTTGGTATACAGAAATTCAGGAACTCTTAAGCACTCATTAACTGCTCATACAGACCACGAGGACCAAGTCATAAATAAAAATTCTGGAGTGTTCCAACGTTTTACTTTCTTAGTGCAACATCCGGAAGTTTATGAAATGTACCGCTAAAGTTTTGTCATAATCCTTTTCTTCACCACACTGTGGACTTCTCACACAAAAATGTTATATGTTCCTGCACTTCCATAGTAACATGTTAGTGGCAATATGTACGGAAGTCCAAGTTCAAAAGAACTGGGTGAGCTTAATACTTAGTTTCACGTTTCTTTCACACAACATTCATTTCATATCTCAATCGAATAGTCTTCGAAACACTCGTCACCTTCACGTACGTTATCATAGTAACACTGTATTATGTATGACTTATAAACTCAGTAGAGAAAGAGAGAGAGTAATGAGATGAAGTAGAGGAGAAAGGGGGAAGGATTCGCTTCCATGAGCCCAGAAGTGGAGGCCTAAGCCGCGCCCAGGATGTCCGGAGATCGGCCCCCCAACGCCCTCACGCACCACCACGCACGCGTCAACACACAGCTTATGACTAGTAAACTTACAGATAATCCTCATGTCGCAACTCTATGGTAAAATAAACCTTTCTTATAAACAACCGACTGCTAATGAAAAAAATCAACTTATTTTTCAAAAGCTGAAGATTTTCAGGTTCTTAATGAATATTATCATCAATTTTTAGCGGAGCTTCAGCAAATCACTCTTAAAACAAACATTAGACACGACCTTGTTGAGTAGAAAAATTTATTAACATTTGCAGAAAAAATCATTGATATCATGTGCATATTAAAAATAAGTAATGCAATTAGTGTATTTTTCGAGTTTTAACAATTTAAACTTCATTATTTAATATTCAATTTTACTACATTGCTTATCTTCGATAACGTACATGTGAAATTCAACGATTACATTGTTGCAAATGTAAATAAACTTGTCTACTTAACTAGGTCGTGTGTAAAGCTTATTTATAATCTTTATAAAGGGGTGAACCCTCCAACAAAACTTATCCTCCTATTCGTTATCAGACTGAATTATTTTGTATGCAATTACGATCGACATAACTCGTCGCCATGACAAAGAAATAACAATAATAATAATAACAATAATAATAATAAAGATATTTAGCATCACAATACATTTTCTTGCTCTTGCATTGTTCTCTACAAATTAACAAATCCTCGAAATATATTTTTTTAAATCAATTAATTCTTTTTCACTGAAAAATCATAAATAGTAATTAAACCACCATGCTTTGCAGTTTCACGTACTGCCTTAATATATTTTGATTTTTTTGTATGAACCTTTAATAAAGTACAGCGAAACAAAATTATTCCAATAATCAATGTATATTAGCATTTACGCCGTCAAAGGATGTGGAGTAGCATTAATTAAAACCTATGACAGATTTTTAATACGTAGGTACACTTTTAAAAATTGAAACGAGAATCAATCATATTGAGTGCATTCGAAATTAAATACACTTTACGATCACATTTTTTGAACATATAAATAATTCCGTTTACATTTGTTTCCCCCAACATTTTTCTTCATTTATGCTAAAGAACAAGTAACATAAATGCCATGATTACGAATAGTAGAATAGGAGATTATTACATTGAAACTACATAAATTAGAAATAGTTAATAATACGGGACTTATTGTACAATTCAAGCACATTGACATAATTATTGAACCACTGTCGATACAACAATATTTTTGAATGACAGAAATAAATACTAACGTAACCATAGTCTTTTATACTATTCCATGGAGCACACTGTCATTAATACGCACCGAATTTTAGCGTCATTCATAGGTAGCAAAATTGTATTTTAACATATGCAATTCCTCATGAAACTAGTCGTGAAACTTCTTTATTTAGGTCCCTATATAATGCGGCTTGATCCATTTCTCTTCCTAACGATATAAACTCATCGGTCCTAAATATTTTTACTCGGACTTTCGCCTCTGAATACACACGTCTATACACACGTACGGGAACATGTCACTGAATTCTTGCATGATCGCTTGGGTTCACAGCAACGTCCAACGAGTTTCACTCTCACTGCCTCTCAAGTGTTTGTCCCACTTTTCCTAACAAACAATGAAAAATAATTTTAAAAAAATATAATGTCGAAAGTTTGTGGCAAACAGCAAATACATTAGATTTTAAAAATTTGATTTAATCGAATTTGATTTCTCAAACAGTAGATACTTGATTGTAAAATACGTCTGTGATGAATATATTTTTTCGTTTTTGAGGTACCATTAAAAAAGCTGTTATGAATACAGCCCGCAATTCAAAATTTTCTTTTTTATTTTCCTACCAGTATAGCACTGGAGTAGGGAATTGATGTTAGAACACTAATGAGAAATAATTTAAGAAAACGAAAGATTGGTGGAGGAGACCGTTTGGTTTTCTACAGTATCCAACACAATGAAAAAACAATGAGGCACTCAATAACAAATAAAACATGAAAACAGCTTCAATCGTCACAGAATTCGTACGGTCAGCATAATCGGAGGGCGGAGTGATTAGCATAATCAAATTTTAGGTTACGTAATTTACAGACAATTCTTCGTGTTTCGCAAAACGAACGAGGGAAAATGAATGGCACCACCCAAATGTTGGTGTTTTTACGCATTCCCCCAACTCTCCTGTGAGCGAAAGAACAACACCATTTGAGCCAGCCGGCCAGCCGGTATGTTGATCCGCCGGTCGGCGCGGCGGCGGCGGCGTGGGCTGCGACGCTGCAGCGTACCAGAAGAGAAGCCAATCCTACCTGCACTCGTCCTCCGGAAGGGATCCCACGGGACGGCGCGCACTCGAAGCATGGCGACGTGCGACTGGCGGACAATGCTTCGTTCATGGAGGCAGCGGTGGGGGAATCACCACTATGGAGGAGTGGGCGGGCGAGGTGACAGTGGAGGAGAATGCTACACACGTGGGTGGGTGGGAGGAGACGATGGAGGGAAAATTGCTCATGTTACTCACATGCTTTATGAATGGACTTCATCTTTGATGAGGAGACGAGATTTCGCTGTGCGACTCCGGAAACGGTGAGTGGATGAGAATAACAGATTTGAATCGTTTAAATCAGGTTTCCTTCATTTCGAACACATTATTGTTAATTTATTATTTCTCAAATAAATTATAACATGAATTGAACTAAGAAACAAATCTAAAATATTTTAAGGACAAATATCTTGTTTTTGTATTATCAATAAATTTTTTGTAAGTCTGGACCCTCTTCGAAATAAATTTGACTTTGACCTGCTCATATGAGTACAACTGAGGGTGTAGTTTAATAGTATGTTTGTTGTGTGCTTAATGCACTGCTTCTTACGAGAGTATCAGTTATTTAACGTATAGAACGTTTATTAAGCATATAGAGCTAAATTCTACTTTATTATGGAGGCTTGTTTTCGAAGTGTTTGTTGAATTTTCTCTGAGACTTGTGAGTTCTTTCACACTAATGTCTAATGTTAATAAATGTCGAATGTTAATTCAGTAATACATTCCAACCATAAAGGAATATACTTCGTACAAGTAGTTACATCAGCCTCGTTGTAGCTGTACTGGCGGATAAAACTGCCATGAAGCTCAACCATGGTATAAAGCAAAGTTCTTGAGAGGAAAGTAGAATACGTTGAATGTGACGGAAATATTTGTTCCTCATAAGACCTACGAGATATTGACTAGGAGGGGGAAGGGAAAGATAACAATAAGAGAGGAATAAAATTCAAGTGATCGATGACATTCTCGATATTCTCGACTTCTATTTTTCGGTTGAATTAAAAAAATACCACCCAAACGAAAACGTTGAAAGGATGGGAGTAATAAAAACTTGCAATTTTCTTCCAGAAGGAAACTGCCACATTTGAGTGATACTACATGAGATTTTCTGTCCCTGCTAGACTGTTTGTACCATTCTTTGAATAATGATTTCAAGAATGTTTACTCTAAACGACTAAATATTACTTCTTTTCTTTAATTTTATAAATGAAAAGAAGAAATTTGTTTTATTTTACTATTCCCCATTATTTTCTGCATACATAAAATGTATATATTTAACATCTAGTAAACTAGAGATGCAGTCTTGACACGCAATCACGTAAAAAGGTTTTTGTAAGCAAGAAAAAGGTGTAGTCATTTGAGAAATTGAATCTGAATGGTTGTTTGAATTTAAGAGGTCGTGGTGTACAAATACAGCATGAAAAGGTGATGAAACAGGAAATTGAGAAGGAAATTGAATTCACAGAACTGGGGTTATTCCATTCCGGAGGATACATTTTCCGTCACGGATTTCGGAGACTCAAAAATGACTGGATAACTTATTTATATACGAAATAAAGTGATATTTGAGAATGTGAACCTGTCAGTAAAATTTGCAAAAATACATTATTACTAATATAATTCAACAAAATGAACGATTTAGCTTGGGACGTAACAAATACGGTAGTGTACAGAAGCACTTCATGATAATACTTTCCTTAATAACATGATTTCATTATTACGAAAAAAAAGAAAATTATAAGCCTCGAGGTGACTATATCAGCCTTCTTATGTCGGTACTAGAAACATTGATAATCCAAGATATCAACAATAATTAGATAAATGGAATTCTAATAATAATTAATAATGCGTACATCGTATCTCTCAAGAAGTGAGAAACTATTCAATTTACGATTGATTAAATACAAGTAAAATGGAGAAAGAAAAAAAAGAATATATAAAGTGCAAACAAATCTTCATAGCTTGATTGAATACATTGAATGACAAAACATTACTTATTACTAGTATGATCATTTTTTGTATGTTCACCATCCATCTTAAATAAGCATTTTTTACGTCTCTTATTTGCTGTTCCTCGTCTCATTCAGTTCAAATGATCCATCGGTTCCTACTAAAATAGCGCCAACTAAAATATCTCTCTTGCGGTAGTTATGACAATAACGTGGTGTTGATAACTAAGTGATAGTGTTGATGTGATGGCCTCATCCTCATTCCCCATTGAGCTGAAGGCGATTCCAGACGGAGCTCCGCATTGGTTCGAAGCACCTCATCAGAGATTCCCTGCGGCAGCGGGTAGTGTCGCCCGCAGCGCGAGATCGGTAAGCGATGCGCGTCGCCCGGCGTCGCCGTCGCCAGCGCGTCGCGGAGAGGTGAGGAGCTGCGCTTGTTACACGATGGCTACAGCGGACGAGAGGAACGAGCGATTCAGAATGGCTTTGCCAAGCATCAATAACGAACCACGCCCTCTCGGAAATTGGCGACTCCTTTACAAGTGGCTCTCATTCATTTGTCTAGCTCAGTGCAGCTCGTACTATTGAGTTCTTTGAAAAACAGTAAGTAAAAGAATTAGCATAAATAATTCGTAATCTCCAATGAAACCTTAATAAAAGTATATCTTTCTACTTATATCTGAATCTACTAGTTTTAACTAAAAACTAAACTAAATACATAAAGGAAACGTAGGCTTCCACGGCCGGAGTCAATATGAACTTGTTTGTCCGTGTCAAACCGCGTCTCAGTAACCTTAACTACCAACGTTTCGGCCATCTTCTTCAGGGTAATGTAAGAATCGTAGACCTAAGTCGCTGTTGTGCTCCCAAACAAAGAAGTCTATGAATACAGGAAGTCTTTTATCACCGTGTAGCTTCTTTCCTTGACATCACTGGTCTAGATGGATGCATCAAGTAGAGACGCATCTTCGAATTGACGATATGAAGATAACATAAGCATTTTTATTACAGCAATGCATCATGATATACTAAAACAACTTTATATTAGAATATGTTCATACACTGCACCACTGACGTCAATGTACAAAATGCAATTTCACAAAAGAAGCCGGAACTATATTTATACTAATATTTTCGAAACTAGATTTATACAATATGTTCTATACATTGTCGATTGGCTGATGGAATGAACATTCAGAAATTAGAATAAACTTAATTTATATAATTTTCTATCTCTTTACATTAGTTGTTCTTCTTAAAACCAGATACTGGCATGTATAAAATAACATTTTAAAAAATTGTGGGAGTTTCGATGCCCAGAAATACAGAAAACTATATTTAATAACATTTTTCACCAAATAGAAAAACACACGAATGTAGATGAGTGCTGTTGTTACACAACATTTTGCTTTCAACCACGGAAAAAAATCTGAAGAATTGTTGTTAATCCATTTCTTTTATCTTACGTATGCCAAGAGTATAGATTTATCAAATAAATTAGGATGGCTCCAGAAATTGTTAAAGAACAAACAAGGGAATCATTCGTAGGAATCGCGTAGGAAGGTTCCTCGGGGCGACACTGCCCATGAATTATTTCCAACGGGGGGACAGTTCCCCCTTTTGTAAGCGGCGAATGTCTTTAACAAGATGCCGATCTCTACACTGCGCTCTCCCTCATATTTCCACTTTTTCCCCCTCTTCTCTCACCACACCCATTGCATCTGTTCCTTCATCCAGTCCCTCTCAATTTTAGTCTGTATCTCCACTACACTTTTTACTCCCAATTGCTTTTTATGCTTCTTGCAAGGTTTCATATAGCTCCTTTTTAAATTCTTCTTCACAGTTGTATTTCACTCTCTCTCTCTCTTAAATTTTCTAGTCTTATTCTTCCCTCTCCCGCTGCATCTCATTCTCCATATTTTTATCCCAATTATCATCTCCTTTCCTTTTCCGCACCGACACGGCCTAGCTCCGTTTCGCGCCGTCCGCCGCGCCCCGTGGCACATGCGCAGTTAATTTAGAGGCCTGTTCACTCGCAACTGCAGCTCACAACGCCTGACATGCAATGCTTGCCTGCTTCGTATGCACCCGGTTGACCTTTTCTCCGAACACGGCAATCCGTATCCAGCCACGATACTTCTCGCCCGCGCGGAGAATAATGAAGCCAGAAAGACGTAACTTACGGTGCAATTTTCGTTTCATGGAACTATACTTTGGTGTTGTGTTTCATAATTAACGTCGAGGGCGTGTTTCATATTGCTCGGAGAGGAATGCTAACTATTATCGCANATACTTTGGTGTTGTGTTTCATAATTAACGTCGAGGGCGTGTTTCATATTGCTCGGAGAGGAATGCTAACTATTATCGCATTAATAATATTGTCAGCGAGTTAATAAGAAGATATTGGCGAGAAATGTATCTTTGATTAAAAGTATTTGTGTTGAAGCTAGTACCATGTTTAATTCCGTATACAATTCTGTACATGTTTATTTCTGAAGTGAATTTGAATATCAACATAAAACTAATTTGGGGAAATTCCACGAACCTGATTGGTTAAAATTTTATACAGTAAAACTAATCTCTAAAATATTATCTGCGAAATTAATCGTACTTAGAACACTTGTTTAATCTTAATTAATCGGGATGAAAATACAAGCAATAAAATAAGTAACCAATAAAATTAATAACCGAATCAAAGTAATAAAATTTATAATCGAAATGAAATAAGCCGAAAAAATTTAATTCGACCGCCAGTTCTTCGGAAACATCAAGAAGAATTTTTTTCCTTATTTTTCTAAGGCGTTTCCTTCACTCTTGAATGCGTCAAAAGTTACTCTTTACACAACGTTTATTTTTCATAGCTTTCTGACGTAGAGGAAAGCAATATGTCACCGTAGTAACACGAAGCACACAAAATAGTGGAAGAGAGAGTTAAAGAAATAATTGGATTGCACCACAACCAAATGTACAAACGAAAACAGAACCTATTTTAAACTAAGTGAAAAAAAAAAATTAAGAAATATTTTGTAACATTTAATAAAGTATGTATATCACATATATTTATATAGCGTGCCTTTCATATTTACTTTGTGAAAAGTATCAAGAACGGTGTAATGATAAAATACTGTATATCAACAATACATTTCTTTTAAAGATATGCTCTCTAGATATATGAAGAAGTTATATCTACTGTTCATGAGTAAAGGGATATAGCTCATGAAATTGGGTCCAATACAGAAAATTCTTTTCGTCGTTCTAAGATTCTGATTCATTATGATCGTTTGTTCATAAAATGATCACACGGTTCGTAAGTATTGAAGTTTGCAGTCGTAGAATACCACGAATATCATGTACGTTATAGGATAGTTCAGTAGAGATGTATCTCAAATAAGGATATTTCCTCGACTCCACAAATTTTATTTCCCGTGCACTTACAACATACTTTCAGCGAATACTTAAATAGTAGTAATATTTTTGTTTCATATTTTCAAACACGGGGAATAGTGTTTCCCGTGTTTGGTAACGCAGTAGAGAAAAAAGTATGTCATCAATGTCGACCAAAACGAAAAAAAGTATTCATCCCGAAGCACTAAGTAAATACAAAGATTCATCAACAAAATGTCCATACATAAATAACGGAGCATTTAAGTATGGATTCGCTTACATGATAGCTCTCGAAAGCAAACATTATTTATATTATTAAAGATGAGTGAATTTTAAAGGGTTATCACCCACCTATATGGTAACACCACCAAACTTAATTGTCACTTATTAACCCATCTGGACAAGATGATAATTTCTGTAAAGTATAATCCGACGTCTATTCAGACTTACTCCTTTCATTGAACTTATTCACTCCAATGAAAATCGCCATGTCTTATTAAAGATGTTGAAACCTTCATGTATCAGAAGGTACTCTCCTTGCACTATATGTACAAATTTTATATATGAACACTGTATGAAATATCTTAATATCCAAACAAGTTTCTGAATTGATTTAAAAGACGCTGTTGCGATTTGCATATGTGCCTGAATGAGTCTCGGAATCTCCCCTCAACAACTCTTTCTGAATTTTGGATTGCACTTTTATTGAAGTTTTGATTGCTTTTAGCCGGCAAGAAATTGATATATCGAGAAACCATGAGAATGTTAAGTGTTTTAAGAAGATGTACAGAAATGGAAGAATATTGTAATGCAATATTAGATACATATTTACAGAATTATGTATTATGAAAAATAAAATTGAAAATGTATGATAAAATAAGAAAATGTACAGAAACGGAAGAATACCTTAATGCAATATTACATACATATTTACAGAATTATGTATTATGAAAAATAAAATTGATAAGCAGCGCCAATGTATACCATTTATAGAAACTTTGTAGATTAAAAGTATTAAAAAAACAGAGTTAGTTGGAGGGACGGTTCTTGTCATCTTCACCGTACATTATTACCGTCATGCTCTTCACAGAAAAAAAAATCTAGCGATAAATTATGTTAAGTTGAATGAAAAAGGGAGACGGGATAGAGAATTGAATTCGGAATCTTCAGCTAATGCGCAACTCCGTTCACCTCCAGACCCACTCTACCGTTGACATTCAACTTCTGTAGGTCTCGCAAGTTCGCAACGGGGTAAGCGCACCAGCGCGAAAAGCTGAAAGTCCCGAGTTCAAATCTCGATCTAGTCTCCTAATTTCCTTCGACGTAGCATAATTAATCTGTTATCTGGCGAAGAGGTTCAGAGCAATTTAAGAGATTTCTGTATGTTCTAGCATAACTTGAATCGAATATATTACATTGCATATTTCTAAAACGTACGCCACTATTGCTGCAAGCCGTTAAGTGTAGACAGCAACGCTAATATCTTGAAAACGTAATATTGTACGAAAGTTTTTTCCAGAATTTGAAGATCAAATTAGTTTCGCAAGAAAATTGTTCATAACTCACAAAAAAGTAAAAGAAAAAAGTATATGAAGTTTTACTAGAGGAAAGGAAATAATTCATTTTACGAATGTCTCGTTTTCCTTTTGTTTTTAGTTTTTATAAAAGGAAAATTCCGTTTTGTATGGTAAAACAGGTTATTTATAAGAATATGTCTCAAAAATAGAAATCATACAACGAAAGTCACAGCTTCTGGAAATTCCATAGCTTGATCCATTTGCTATCTGCTTAGTAATAAAAATAAATAATTTATTACAAATTTACATACTTAGAGCAAAATGAATGAATCAATTTTTAAAATGACATTTTATCGCAGAAAGAGCAAAAGATTGAAAATATTTTTTAGAATGAACTTCTTTCTGAAACATAAAAGTCAATACTCGTCAGTTCATTACATAGCCCTCGACAGCCCCCGAAAACTGCGACAAAAGAAGTTTTTTGTGAAAGAAGACAAGCTCATCATTATTTACGAGGTTCCCATCTTTTCTAAGCATACTTGATAGGCGCAACGTAAACAATTTAATGTGTGCATTAAATTTTTCATCCGAGGCAGCGACACTGACGGAGACGTCCCATCTCGCTGTCATCTTTCATCTGCTCTCGGGACTTTCCACAAGTTTCCTCCCACTGAAGTGCGATATTAACGTGAACGAGGTATTTTCTTAAAGAATGTGTCTTCTTTTTCTTAATTTGCTACGTGCTTGCAATCAATATCATACATTAAAATAAGATTTTTGTCTTAATATCGGGGTAGAAAACTAAGTATTCTAATAATATCAGTCTTTAAAAGTATGCAACCGTAATATTTTGAAGATTAGTAACTTTTTTAAGGGGGTTTCGTATACAAATTCTTTCTCTAGGTGTCTTACCAATAATATAAATATAGAAAATAACATTTTTACAAGAAAATTTTTTTTGTTCAAATTTTTACAATAAAATTATATATTTTAAATAGAAAGTGAATTGAGTTAGCGATTCCTCTCAATAATTCTATTCACTGGACACATCTTCCTGTATTTAATGTGCTTCGAAGTTAAGAAGAAATACTGCGAAGTTTAAGAACCTTCCATCTCCATATTCGCCATCTTTACTCAAAATTCAACTTCTCTAATAAATAAACAATACTAAATATTAACGCACTCTCAGTAAATGAGATAACTACAAGAAACTCGCTACAACTTATAGCATGCCACTTGAAATCAAAATATGCAAAATGACATTCCAATAGTAGGACAAAAACTCTTGATTTCCACATTCGATGTTTACATAGCGAAGTTATTATATACTTTTTTAACTCATTTATTTTACTCATATGCAAATTAACACAAGTTTCATTACAGGTATCTTACATTATTATCCACATGTCTAACGAAGTCAATATGTGGTTTGGCTATAACACTTTGTGTGCCGTTTTTCTACGGTCGATGTATGTTCAAAATGTCCTTTTGACAATGTCTGGAATTTCATTTATTTTATTTACGTAACAACTAAAGTGTTTGAAACGCTCTTCATTCTCAATTAGATGTTCTCCTCCGTATATTTTGGTTTCTCCATCCCTAATCAGGTATCGTATGCAGTCTGTAGATGTGTATAAGAGACAGGAAGAATACCTNATAGATATTACATTACTAGAACACGTGGTTTGGCATTTTATCTCCTTTTCCACATACACATTTCCCATCCGATCTCTTTCTGATTCTTCTTACGTAAGTTTTATGTCCCGAAATTATCTCTTTAACTTTATTGGAGATAAAACATCTCAAAACTTGTTATTATTTTTTGAAGTCCACTCTTTTATGTATTTGTAAACTTGCCGCCCATTTTTTGATATATGTCACCTTACTCATCACGCAGTCAATAAATTCCATGAAATTTTCGTTTTAACTCCTTTGTTCTTCGCGTTGTATTCGTCGAAGTCTATTGTTATCTTTCCATTTTTCCGCAAACAATAACGCAACCAAAGAAAGTAAAAGTCATTTGGTGGAATTCGTAACATAACTTCATTAGCCGTCATTCGTGTTGTTGCATTGCATATTAGGCCTCATACCACAAAGTTACTGTATGCAGTGCACTTTACTGTCTGTATGTATATTTGTTACACGCTTCATCCATACACTAGCAGCATATCGTAGTATTGGTCGAATTCCTCCTTTCCATTGTTTGATGAGATCTTTATTAGGTAGGTTCCTTTTGTTGTATCCTACGTGCATTAAACTATAGTGCTATATTTTTGTTCAGCAACACATGTAGTCAACATGTTCTTTGAATTTTAGCTTCTCGTCCAATATTACGCCAACATATTTAACTTTTATTTCTCTTGTAATACTATTTCCATTCATTTTAATTAGTGGTTTACTCCTTCCTAAACTCGTGTTTCTGAAAAATAGTTCTCTTGTTTTTTCCTCCGGTAATTGTAGTTTCAGTCGTCTTCCAGTGCGTTGTTCCTCTTGTTTCTATGTCTCTCCTATTGTTTCCGTGCACAATTATATTAATATCAGCGTACGCCACTACTAAATATTCTTTTTTATGCACATCAAACATCACTGAATTTATCGCACATAAATCTACTAAATTATCGTTATATGTGGTGATTTCAATATCGATTTCTTGAGTACATCCGACTCTGCACATTCACCAGTTAATCGATTCAAGAATCTTATCGACTCCTTCAACCTTATTACTACGATAAATGACCCCACTCGCCTCTCCGGCTCATCTCAAACATTGCTAGATCAAATTATAGTCAACAATGGAATCTCGTATCTCTCTGAAGT
>NNCF01126966.1:168720-206826 GCA_002313205.1 Laupala kohalensis
ATACTCAGAATAATCTATAGTTCGATAATAACTTACATGTAATTTTTTGCTTAAAATTACAAACATATTGACATTCTATTAGTATTATAACTCGCAGCTAACTTTTTATCTTATTTAGGAATTTTTGCTGAATTTTTTGAATCCGCCTCTGCCTTAGGGCCCTTGATCGGAATTGATGGGATGGTCCCTTGCTTGCTTCCGGAGAGTAAATTAGTTTTTTTCCCCCTCCACGTGGTCATACGCAGTTTGTACTGTTTTTTGACAATAAATTTATTTATTTATTTATCAAAATCTTCCACAATATGGGTGCAGCACTTCACGATCCCTGAGGGCATCCTTTTCGATTTTCTTTCCCTCCCATTTGCAACAACAGACAATTTAAAATAATAGGCCATGTGGAGGTGTGTATAGACTTCGGGAGATGAAAAGAGTGGTACTTAGGACAAGCACCCCTGCGACCAGAGCAGTTTCGCAGACCACCGACATTTTGCGACACACACCTGGATGTTGCAGCAACTGAAACTTCCAAGTTAAACTCCAGCTGAACATATTTTCAAGAGTTCGTTCATTGTGGAGTCGAGGAAAAACTTTCGTTCTTTTTCAGCTATACCTCACTCATATTTCTATTTGGACACATTTTTAAATTACCAAGTGTCCTTAAATCTTAGGTGACCGAAAGAAATAATTACTTGTGACCAAGCAAGTCGCAATGAAATTATTCATTATGTAACTAGTATTTACATTACAACATGAAACATGCATGAGAGCTGGTAGAGGTACCTATTAAAAATTATTATCAAATGAAACACGCGTAATCGAAAAATGTGTCATTTCAAAATAGGCAGCTGGAACTAATGGAAATTGTAACAGTAGAACGTTAATGTTCTCTATACCAATTTTTTTAGTCAAAAACTGATGTCTATATTCACAATTTATCGAGTAAACAGTATCCGACACACGCCTTATGAACTTTATCTCTAAACATAACCACATGAACTTTATCTTCAAACATACAAAAAGCTCATAAAACCAAAAAGAATATATTTACGTTAAAATTGTCGGATATTTTATAATAGACTGCAAATAATAACGTGATTACTTCATTAAATATAATTTCACTGCTCGAAGACATTCGTACTCGCGTGGTAAATCAACGTATGTTTATGTTTTATCTCAGAACAGTTTAAGTCCTTCCTTAAGGATGATAATAACAATGGTTCAAGTTTATTATGACTTGAGAGAAATTAAGCTACGTACTTCCGCAAACTCCATTCCCTTTTACAGCATTTCACTCAAAATATAACTCACAAGACTACACAATGTTTCCGGCAAACTTCCTCCCTCTTTCAATGAAGTTCCTTCCACAAGTCCATTCACCGCCGACTTCTCGGCGTCATTCGTTGTCGCAAGTTCATATCTGACTCACGTATTGTGGGAGAGAGAGAGAGAGAGAGAGAGAGAGAGGGTAAAGAGATCGCGGAAAGTAAATATTTGTTCGACAGACCGAAGGAAAGAGAACTCTCTTAAAACTGCAGGCAGTGGCCAAAATGTACATATTAGACACCTTAATCGAGAACAGTGGCGGATCTAGTGGGGGGCTAAGAGGTCACTGTCTAATGAATTGGTAACTAACTATTTCACGAATTAATGTATTATATTAAAATACATCGCTATTATATTTGTAATAATATTTACAATAATACTTATTAAATTTAGTCCTCCCCCCCCCTTGATTACAGCCTAGATCCGCCACTGATCGACAGAGAATCATCAGCCGCGTCCACACCTCTAGAGCACGTAATTTCTCATGACAAATCTAATCATTACGCATCAATTCTCATACCCTCTTCGGCGCCAGCCGTCACGCGATACTCGCGGAAAATGTTTTCTCTATGCAAAACGATGAGCCGCGTCTTTTACAGTCGCAGATACGCTACGTGAGTATATTTTATTTTTAAGAGAACTACACGACTCAAAACTAATTACTATTTCTAGGTATGATTGACTGACTCGTGATTACTTCAATCGTGATGAAATACTGATTGTAAAGGACTGAGTTCACAGGTTTTAAATAAAAATTCCAAGAAACAATGGTGCGTTTATTTATATAAACAAACAATTTGCAAAGCATCACAAACGCAAAAAAGAGTATTTACGATTTCTTAAATTCAAACAATAATTTGTCGAAATGAAAAGTAGTGTAGGAAAAACACTTCATCTCATTCCTTACGGCACAGGACCAATATTTAAATCAGCTGCGAACAGTGTTCAAAAACCTTGCATGTAGTTCATACATGATAAAGACGGACAAAGGGAAAAGAGGTCGGTGCAGATATTAGTGCTCCGCTACGCAGACCGCGAATGCTTTGTTTCAGCGTGGACGCGTGGGAGTTGTTGTCCGTTAGTTACCGGTCTGGCCGCAAGGTGAATTCTCACGCCTTTACACTCCTTCCTTAATAGAGTGAGTTTCGTTATTAAGAAAAACCACGAGCACGCCTCAAGCTGTTGAGGATTCAGAATTTAATTTTGTTGTGAATGAATATTTTAGTGCGTTTTCCTACTCCGTTCGGGAAACGGCGTAATTATGAACCTCGGGCTTTTCTGTCGTCTTTTTTCATTCATTCTTCTCGAATAAGGCTCCGCTCAGCTAAAATTGAGATGTTTCTTGCAAGTTGTTAATTAAATGCATTAAAATGTAAAATTTTGAAATGGACCCTGATTGAATCGAATTATAAAGTTTTTGATGAGTTTCGAACTGTTTAAGTGATTACAAAACTTAAGAAACCCTAACTCATTCAATTTTTCACTACATTAAAAAAAATGGTGCAGTATATCAAACTAATATTGAAGAAATATAATTATGATTTTAGATTCAATTATACTATTTTAAAATTCACGGTACAACACATATCTCAAATATTGAAGACCCAAAGATCTGGTGAAAATATTTTAAAGTTGTTACGTAGAATGCATTGGTTTCGCAAGACGACGATGTGAGTGGTTCTGTTATTTGCAAAAAAAACATAGTACAACGATTTTCTTCTTAAAGAAACGGAATACTGTTGAGTGAAAATGGCTTGAATTGCTATCGTCGACAGGGAAGTTTTTTAGTACACCGCTTGCTTTTATCCTCTAGGGAAACTGTCAAACTGTGGTTTTATGAAAGAAACTATGGCCGTACAACTTATTACTAAATGCAATATCAAGTTTCTTATTCATGTTTAATAACATATCAATTCGTAAAAATGGTAAAATTTAATGTATTGGCTGTATCATCTTTATTTAAAGATATTTGGAAATAATTTATTAAATTCACGAAGATAAATTACTGAACAGCTTTCTTAGATGAGACTGTCTACACCACGTTTTAACATCTAACAAACCTCATTTGTTAAAGAAGCACTAAAATGTTTCAGTAATTCCGTAACGCAGACGAACTGCTTCCTTCTTTTCAACCCGTAAGAATATGTAGTCCAAAAATCTTTTCCTCCGAATTACACGAAGTATTGAGTCTCGTACAATACCTAGCTTTCTAAAAGTTAAATAAAATTCGTAAAATAAATGCAAAGTGAGTCAAGTTAGTCTTTTCTTAAATGCGGGAGATTGAAAATCATAACATGTTCGAGGAATATTCTCACCATGAACAGTAATCAGACATTTATTCTCAGACCCAATTAAATCTCTTAGCATTCGCGTTTACAAACGTAGTCCGTTAAGAGTAAGCGGTGGGGGTAGCATACAAGTGACGGTCACAGACCATTAGAATAGCGGTTATAGTTGCTCCAGCTTATCCTTAGTCGCAGACATTCCCAGCTGAAACCTCCCTTCTAAGGATGAAAGTCTCACACTACATACTAGCTTCCTTACTACAAGATTTCTTAGCAAAAAAAAGTTATCTACCTCAGTCAAAGTTATGCTCCATAGAGTAGATGCTAGTGCATATTATTAATAAGTAATGAGAATAATTCAGCTAGGGGTTGATTCGAGAAAAATGTACATCATAAAGTACATGTATTTTGTATTTTGTCTCACATCTTCAAAGTTCAACATTTGAAGTATCCTTGACATACTATACACAATATTATGTCTAGAGTTTATTGAAAATAACACACTTTGAAAATTCCTTATTGCTCTTCTGAATTGCCTCACGTAAGAACGACTTTCAGGCATCAGCAAAACTTTCCAGCAAAAAAAGAATAACTATGCTACAGCAGTTAAAATTGTTCAACATGCGCAAAATATACTGAAATGTGTTCGAGAATATAATTAGGTCTAATATACAGCGTAAAATAATAAGAACGTATGTGATAGAAATAAGAAATAGAATGTGGCCAAAAACCTCGTAAAAACTTATAACATCAAGAATATCTGCTTTCGCTACCCCTTCTTTCATGACAAAAGCATGTTTCATGAGAAACAGATGTTACACATGCATTGATAAACAAAAATAAATAATACAAATATTCCCACAAAGCAGAAGAAATTATGAAGCTACAGGATAGAACAATACACAGGTTACTGGGTCAGCAATGAAGAATATTAACTCCACATTCATTCGAGTGAGAATTGTTACTGGTAGGAATGAGAACTACTCCCAGGGTGTGGATTTGTATTTGAAGGCAAAATACAATGGTATTTATTATCTTTAAACCAACAGTGTTACTCATTGTCCTGCAGTGGTTCGTGAAGCAGAATATGATTTTCCCCCTAAAACTGTGTCGTAATTACTTGTTGTGCGAACTAAAATGTATGTGTAATTACCAAAAGTAAATTAAGCTTCGAATAATAATTACTATCATATTAAAACTTAGACAAAAATTAAGTCATGTGCAAAACCAAAAAACGAAAGAGCTCATCGTCTTAAAAGAACTCATATAATTATATTTCCATAAAGTTTTTATAATAGTGAGTGCGCACGGGAAACATATTAATATGGTATAAGCGGAATGGAATACGGGAATATGGACTGATAGCCTTTTTAATCAGAAATATTTTATACTACAAGCTAAAATAGCATTCTAGAACGATGAACATATTTTACTTATAGAATATTGTGTTCGTCATTGAAATGGACGATTCGCATAGTGTAACGGATATACGAAGTTCTGACAGATACACCTAAAATAGTATTCAATTTATTCTCAAGCTTTATCTGAAGATGACCCCGATACGAAGACAAATTCTTGACATGCCTACTTACATAGCGGATTATAAATATCTGCGGGTCACGCGTCAGGAAGCCTTGTTTCAATAATACCCCGTATCGATCAAACGAGCTTCCTGAAACGACGAGCATGTCGACAGCAGCCCCGATTCACGTTAACCACCGAGCAGCAACAGGCGAACGCCAGCGTCATAGCGCCTAGCTGCGCCGCGCCGTGCCGTGCCGCTCTCGTGCACGTAGGGTCGCGTGCCACAACTGCCCTGGTCTCTCCCACCCCCGTTCTCATTCCTTCTACCCCTGTCCACAAACACTCTAACGTATGTTCCTCGAACGTGATACCGTACATTCTAATTATATACTATTTACGTCCTTTACATAATTAAGAAGTATAAATAATAACTTTTTCTTAGATGATCACAATATATTTTTATTCTTTCACTAATACACAAGTTTCTACTCAATATTGGAGTCACGTCAGGTGTAAACAAATTGTAACAATTAATTATAAACGTAGAAACAACAATTGAAGATGATAATAAACATAAATATTTTCTCAAAATATGTTTACACGGATGCAGAAATCACTCAAACACGTTACAAAAATGTTTTGTAAATAATAATAATAATAATAATAATAAATTTATTGTCAAAAAAGCAGTACAAATTGCGTATGACCACGTGGAGGACAATAAACTAATTTACTCTCCGGAAGCAAGCATCAATTCCGATCAAGGGCCCTAAGGCAGAAGCGGATTCAAACATTTCAGCAAAAATTCCTAGATAAGATTAAAAGTTAGCTGCGATGAATTGCTGAGTCAGTGCGTAAATTGAAACACTCTTTGAATTCATTACATACATCATTTCAGATAATCAACACTTAATATCTCCTTTTAGAATATTAAAGTTTTATCCGTGTCCATAAAGTGATCATTTTTAATACAATGGGATGTTCCTACACTTTTTTTCTACTGAATTAAAATTTCTTTTGTGCTCCTGTATTCTAGCTTTTTAACTCTTTAATTCTTTACACCTGACGACGACTGCGATACGGAGTCGAAACGTTGAGGTAATAAAACACAATGAAAATACTTTTGCAATTTAAAAAAATGTCGTAAGCGTTAATTTATTTATTTATTTATTTATCGTGATGACGTAGAGTTGCAGTCTTCTCCGTAAGGACAAAAATAAAACACTATTCTCAGTGAGTAAAGACTCATGTAAGGAATTATCACGTTATTTATGAATTGTATCCGAATGAAATTTATCATCTTGTTTTTCTCGTCATTGTATAGAATTTTATAACAGTTATGCCCACACCATAGAAAGAATTATTTTTATTTCTACTTAGATAGATACAGATTTGAATTGTGTTAAAGAGTTCTTTTATTTTCAATTATTGGAGTTTAGTATTTCAATTATTAGTATTTTATGGGCAGTCTATTTTCTCGAAGTGTGTGTGTTCGTTCCATGTGCATTTCTTCATTTATTTATACTAATAATTCGGATTATTAATACAGGACTAGCACGTTTTTGAGTGATTTCATAGGTTTAATACCATTATAATAGCTTTAAACTTAAAGTGTCGACTGTTGTGTAAATTTGAGCATTAATCACTCGAAATTTGAACCGACATACTACAATTTTGGTTTCTTAAAGGGTACAACATGTTAATTTTTGACTTGTTCTCCAACGTACATTAAGATAATTCTACAGATTTCGAGTAGAATTGTTATTTTTGTTGCACGTAATCAAGGTATCAAGGTAAGTTTTATTAATATTAAGATTCAATTTTTGTAAATATGTTTTTCTAATATGAACTTGTTTGTCTCGGACAAACAAGTTCATACTGACTCCGGCCGCGGAAGTCTATATATTTTTCTAATGTTCAGGAGGTATTTTTCACGTGTACAAGACAGTATTTTTAATATGTATCTTAATTTGCTAATCTCTTAGAATTTTGTTCCTAAAATTCCTTTGACTCTCAAATTGTTGCACTTGTCGCCTGTGCCTAGGGTGACTAACGGTAAATGCGCACCACTCACGATGCCGCAGTATTACATCGATTCCTTTTCTTAAAGCCAAAGCAAACAAAAATATTGGGGTCATTCGACTGAACTTAGGAGGAGAAATCATAGTACTCGGAAAAGACGGATATTATCAGCTTATGGAGTATAGAGATTCCTGGTTTTATCACCTCAACGGGCTGAAATATACAATTATTTACTTAGAGGTCATGGAAATTTATGAAATAATATTTACATACATCTCTAAAGAAGTATGATGTAAAAACGATTTAAGTAAAGACAATACTCAGTTTTGGATTTCATCGTTGCTTAAAAGTTATCAGGAGTCTCATGCAAAAAGTAAATGAACATGACATACTACTCATGAAAATTCTTCATTAGAACTCAATAAATTATTCTTTATTGAGTACGATTCTCTATTCAATTCTTTGTGAAAAGAATTTCTGAGTGATAACACGGGAGGAATTTCGACATTTTAGACAATCTAGAAATTTTGAGAATACGATTTAGTTCTTATGCACCCCTCCGTTAAGTCGAAATATTTTATGGGTGGCTTCAATATATCCATTTGGTATTACGTGAATAATTTGAAAGATATGAACTCTCACGAACGCGTTGCTATTAAACTTTTGATTACTCATGTACANAACGCGTTGCTATTAAACTTTTGATTACTCATGTACAATCGCATTATTAAAAAATAAATCCACCGCATCATTCCATCTCGCTTTTGGAAATGCCTTTGACACATTAGTGTGGAAAGCCACACATCAAAAACGGTTTTGCAATGAAATTTTCGATTCATTTTAGTCACAGTAACAACGTCATATTTCAATATTTACAATCCATAATTGCTGAGCATATGAACGATATGACCCGCATTTGAAACCCTACTCTTAAAATACACTTAAAACGCGAAGCTCTAGGGAAAGGTTCAGTCACTAATGAAAATAAACAAACACGGGACACTGCGTTCCAAACACATTCCAAATAACATTCGACGAGAAGTCCAAAGTACCTCATGACACCCAATAATATTGTTTTAACACTGCTTATGAATAGTTGTTTTAACACAATTTCAGTTAACCTATTCGTATATCATATGATCAATACTTTGACCTATTGAAATCTATCAGTACAAAAAAATCACTTTTATTCGTGGTCTCATGAGCGACAATATACATGTTTCGGCAAGATTTCTTCTTGAACAGTTATGACAAAACTTACAATATACGAAAAAAGTAACTTATTAATATGGAGGGAAGTCAAAATTCTATTATTTGTATGTCACTTAAAATCAATTATTTTTTAAATGGGAATGTGAAAGAGCACTCTGTGTCTCGCCACAAATAAAATCAATTCCCCAAATAAATACCAAAGAATCCATATTTTATAGCTTATTAAGGAAGTAAAAAATTAAATGGTCACTCACAAATAACAAAAAACATTTTTAGCCCTATATTAAGACAAGGAATTTTAACATACTGGAATATTTATGGTGATACAATATGCTCATTTTGTTTCGTTTTTCTTGGTATTTCATTCGGTTTAGATGAACACAAAATTCATTGAAAATGATAGTATACAACGCTCATATTCTAGAGTAAATTTTTATTTTCTCATTATGGTAAAAGTTTTCTCAATAAAAAGTTAGGTTTTCTCAACAAAATCTTAAAATATTTATCGAAAATAATATAATGTAATACCCTTCTTTTCTTTTTTTTCAATATTTACGCTTCTCTGAAAGCTCCATATTTTTCTTGTCCTGATTTTCTATTAATACAATGAAAACGTATTCGTCCTATCTGGAATATTAACATTATTATTAATAATTCAGACGTGGTAACAAAATAAAACCTCTCCGTTTCTATACCATCGTGAAAGTTTCATTTTAACCAGTTCATTGTAAGTATCAGTTACAATACGAGAAACGATGTCCAGCCAAATTTTATAATAATTCTCCGTGTGAAGATAAGTATCCATGTCATTTACGAAGGTATTTCTGTGGAGACATGAAGATTAGTGGCTGCAAAATATGTCATTAATGATAATTTTATCAAACTCCGTGACATTAAGGAAATTACTGGGAGAACAATTAAAACTCCCGAGCAACTGTTGGTAAGTTAAGCTGGTTTTCAATAAACGGGGGCAAATTTCGTTTATCTTCTACGAAGAACATCTTGTAATTCGTTACAACTTATAAAACTAGAGTACTTTGGTGCGGTAGGCACACGCTCTGTAGCATGTCGCGTGCCGCGCCACGTCGCATGGTGCGTGCGCGAACAGAGGTGTTCACTCATGTCACGCACTTACGCACGCGCCGGTGCTGGAATGCACGAGTGCAATGTGTGAATGGAATTACGGAAACAAAAGAGCCATTCATAAAGCATATCCAAAGGAAGAGTGACCGAAATACTTGATCAAATTTGGGCATGTCACAGAATAAAAAATGAACTGTGAAGAATTGACAAGCAAGTAATGAATCATAAATATACCATTGTTCGGAGAGAAAAGAAAGCAATAAATGCTGTCTCTTANGATTATAATTGTTCAAATTATGAAATATTTTTGAGGAGTAATCACTCGAAGAAGCCGACAGGGAGTATCTCCAATTTTGGGTGACATACCGGTAAGAGCAGATCAATGATTCGGAATATCCCTCCATTCAAAATCTGGAACTGTACAATCTATACCAAAGAGAATAAATAAAATATTCTTATCATTCATTAAGTTAGGGATGAAAACAATGTAAAACGTTTGAAGATGTTTGAACACAAGAAAAATGTTAATGGAAGCGAATGAACAAAAGTTAAGAAATACGAAACAAGAATACTGTTAAAATGTATTTTAGTTCAGTTTCCCTTTATATTAAACGAAATAATTTAGGTTATAGTTTTAATCATGATACAGAAATACACTAAATAAGTATACCTTGCATGTGACATATAACTCATAATGTTAAGTCACACAAAATTGTATCTCCTTTCGTTGCATTTCGTAAGCGGAGACGTTAATTCTCCCATGATGGTGAGTATTGCAGATAGGTGTCTGGTTTGTTTTACATCTCACATAACAAACTCGAGAAGAGCAACTGGATTGATGTTTTCACGTTTTATGTCCGTCATCGCCTGCCACCCACACGCGGAGCGAGATCTATGTTTAGAGAAGTCGTTTACATTTCCCTCGCAACACGTCTTTCCTCATTCATCTCGTGTCGTGTTTCGCACGCTATTTCATCGGGAACAACCTTTTACTACCTATACACGTAAATTCTATTTTTATTAAAATCGTTAAGCAGTTAAGTACACGTACAATTTCTTTATACCTAGAAGTTTTTAGAATTTAAATTTTACGTTAAATATGAAGATTTATCAATATATCAAGTACATTGTATTAGATGTGAGGTGAAAAACCACACCAATTCCCAACGATGATCGATATACGTTATAGTAAGTACACATCTACTGCCTTCTTAAATGTACCCTAGTAACGTCGTGATATTAGTATAATGTTATTAGTTACATGAGCTCCACAAGCGTTTCGTTTGGCAATCTTGAGAAAACATTATTTCACGATTAATTCTCAAAATTTCGTAGAAGATAGTGAATTGAAATATTATTCTATTTCGGTTATTGATCATTAGTCATTATTTTGAATTTTTTTTTTTTGGCACACTTAGAACAATTAATACTAACTCATTCAATGTTTCATGTTTATGTCATAAACTGTTAGTAATTTTTGTTAGAACATAAATGAATCTTTGAAGTTGAAATTTTTTCTATCTGTTCATTTAAGCTAACTTATTTTAATACATAAGAAACGCTAAACGATAAAAACTCCATTTAATTAAACTACACTCTAAATAAATAGCCAATTAAAGATATAATCAAGAGTGTAGTTTAATAAAATGGAGTTTTTATCATTTAGAGTATATTTCTTTAATTAATTCATTTCCTGATATTTGTATTTATGTTACGTTTCAGTCTTACAATACCCACGTACGTTACATCACTCTCCTAGCTCGAAAAATGTCTCTGACAATTCTAATATTCCTGATGGAAGTGTCTTGATGAAGAGTTGATGTTAAAATGATATACATTGGAGCTTAACATTGCAATTATTCGCTGAATAGACGTTTCTTTATATATATATATATATATATATATATATATATATATATATATATATATATATATATATATATATATATATATATANTCATATAAACTTAATTTCTCCTCGTAAAATGTGTTTAGAAAAAATTAATATTACTTACGATTATTAATTCGTGTTCATGAACAGATGTGGTACCCACCTGAAAAGAAATGAAAATACTCGTAAAATAAATATAAAAATAACACACATAAAACATAAGAGAAAAAAAATCAAACAAATAAACATTTAATTTAATGTTTGAAGATGACTACATTTTTCCACGTAACGAGGCGCCACATTATTTGCGTGACACTCACAGAGATGGGAACAAAAATATGCATTTGCCTGGAGTTCACTCAACACAAGGGCCGAAAGAGAAAATCTTACATTTCGAATTAAAAGTTAACAATTTCTATTTTCGTGACTAAAATACATGTAAATTGTTTTAGTAAATTATTTTTAATCTGTATCAAACGTCGAACAGAAATTGCACCCTTCATATGTAACACATTCTAGAAATACAAATGTGTTTTCTTTGTACATTTAGACGATGTTTATTTTAATAAAAGTTACCAAAAACCGATACTTTGTCAAAAAAGCACTTGCAAACTCGTATGACCATGTGGGGAATAATTAACTAAGCTACTTTCCAGACCATCCTATCAATTCCGATCAAGGGCCCAAGGGCAGAGGCGGATTTAATACTTATAAATGAAATTATTGAATAAATACGTATTGTAATCATTTAGTATTACAAAATAATTTGTAGATATTATGTTCAGTAAATAATAATAATAATAATAATCACTAAGTTTAAAATAATATTCCAGTCCATGGAAAATCCACCACTATCCGGAGAAAAAACAGATTTTTTTGATATTCCACTCTGAACATTTTTTAAACTTTGATTATTGGTCGCATTTCCTAAAAAAGAGTTCAGGAAAACGATATTATAATATTTAAGAAACATTTTAATTCCCTAGTGAAACTCTAATCGAAATCTAGTTCATGAAAAGAGGGATGTTTGAATACTCTCAGAAAGATGACTACTTAAAGGCCATTGAACTAATAAACCAAACCAATTAATGATATTAAATCATATTAAAAATCACAAACGCGCATCCTTCATCAAAACATCATCCCTCCACAACCGAAGTAGATGTCTTAATCGAAAGCGGTCAATACCCAAATTACCCTACGATGCAACTTCGACTAATGCTCTCTGGGTTTCTGCCTTTGAACATGGAAACTCCTTACATAGCTTCCTTAATTAAGCGACACGACCGACAGCACTTTGCAGAACACGGCAGCGCATCATAGGGGGCTTTGGGCACCGCGACGCAGTGTCGCCAGTCGTGGGCGGAGACAGCAAGAGCTGTTGCACGGAGCGTGGACAGCTTGGGGAGGATGCTATCTATAGATTCAAGGAAAGAAAAGACATTGCAGAAGCTGTGCATTTCGACTGTACGCGACAAGTACAAAACGACGTTTCAAAAACTTACATTTTCCAACTGTTATTGGTTAGTGTTATTGTTAAGAGTTTTTGAATCAGTAAAAGAAAACAAATAAAAAAGAGTTATAGCTCATAAAAATTATTTAATACATGATTTTATTAAAATTTATAACACTTTCCCGAATCGAAACAAAAATGTGAACATCGTTTTCAAAATAAGTACGAAATTCGAAAAAAAAAATCGTGTGATCACAAAGAACAAAGGAGGAAGAATAATTATAAAAAACAAACAAATTTGTTGATATGTCCACACACTAACGTTCGGCTGATGATTGCAGCAATATACTGCTGAAACGTTGTAGTAACAGAAAAAAATAGTCTAAATTAAAAGGTCGATTTCATAATTCAATTTAATAATGATTGTAGACGTAAATAATGTCAGAAGAATAATTATATCACCATAAAACATATTTCCTTCTATTCAATCCAGTACGTTAGTTATTAAGAAGAAAATAATATTCATACTTTTAGTTTTGCAATCAAAAAGAGGAGAAAGGGAAGAATAATTAATACGTTGACAATTTTCAGTATTGCCAGTAAATGTAAAAACTACACTGCAAGAATCCAAAGAGATAGGATGTATTTGGGGTAGTGGTGGCATTTAATTATCCTCGAGAATGATACTCCGCATTAAAAATTCTCCCTTCGTAACAAAAGAAAACATTAACGCAGAACTTGATCCACGTTTTTCATCAGAGACTGTACTTTCCACGCTTACCTGCGGCTACACGCTGTCAGCGCTCATCGCGGCGCGGCGCGGCCAGGCGTCGCTGGCTCCCCTGCGCCGCTCGTCGACGCCCCGGGACTCAAGCACCACGCAAAGCGAGTGCGGGTACACAGCTCACCACTTAGCGCAAATTTCACTGAGAAGAGCACCATTCGAATCGATCTGTGCGTATTCTACTGTAGCCACGGGCAACGACGTGATGGTAGCGCTGTGGCGCGCACTGTTACTGTGGCTCTCGCAGTCGCGGTGCGGCGCGGCGGGCAGCACACGTGACAGAGGCGAGCGGGCGGCGCGGCGCAGCGGTCTAGCACGGATGGCCGTGGCGGTGGAGGGAGGCTGGGAACGCATGGCACCACAGACGGACGAGGCGAATGGCGAGGTGGGGGTTATGGCCAAATGACGTGGATGCAGTGGGGTAATGAGAACAATGAACATGGAGGGAAAAAAGAAAATATACGTTTACCGTAGAATTACGTAATAAAAAAATTGCTTGTGATAGCTTCACTGAGTTGCACATGTGAACCATGATAGATATCAACATATAATAAGTTCTTTATTTCATATGCTCAGTAGTACACTACTTTTTGAGTTTGTTTCAAGACAGCTTTCTTAAGACACAACACACCCACAAAAAAAATAAAGTTGAAAAACTAGTAATCTGATCAATCTTCAAGAAATCATCATAATTGGACCAAACAAATACATAAACATGGAATCAATAATATACAAAGAATTATTAGGGATGTTTTTCACAATATTGTATCAAAATAATCATTATCGAACTAGTGGTTACAAAGTTGCTCAATTCTTACAAATCACTGAAAATAGCATCGAAAATACTGAAAATATAATGAAAACCAAAAAAGTAGAGAAAAATATATAACACAATAATCAACAGAATACATTAAATAAATATATAATCACAATAAACAATTATAAAATAATTAGTAAATGAAATAAAATATGATTTTAAAACGTAAAAAGGACTGTTCATTACTAGGTACCATTGATTCAGAAATAAATGGATGAAATAAACGCAATGAATGACGAAAGAAGGGGAAGAGACAGTTCGTTTCGAACAGAGAGATACGAAAAGAAATTGAGGTAGTGGTAATAATATGCAGAAAGAGTTAAATGAAGATGGAGTAATACATAAATAGGATCTGGATGAGAGTGATAATTTCCAGGGTTAAGAATCCTGATGATAACAGAGATACGTACATGAAGGCTATGGCGTTTCCTATGCTTGAAGAGAATAAAGAACACGAATTTATGTGAAGAGTAGTCAGAAAAATGAGATAAGGAAACAACAGGAGTGGAAATGAGAAAGGAGATTGATTAGCGTGAGACAGAGCTAATTAGAAAATAGAAATAGTGTGAAAGATGGTAATTCTTGGTCGTGAGACGAATAAAACTTGGGATTCAAAAACTGTGTTTGTATAGACCATTGGTAATTGCATAGAACAAATTTGCCCGTTGTTGTAATTATTCCAAATCAATTATCATTTAAGGGGGATCTAGTCTCTCATGATCAAATAAAACATTGCAATGTCGTAAGATTTTAAACCAATTCATTAAGGACGAATATAATTTCGTCTAAATTCTTCTCCATTGAAAAAATGAAAATTCGTCTGTGAAATGTGAGAAAATTATTTTAAATCAAAACACGATAAGATTTAATTATATGTGAATTCTGACAAAAGTAATAAACAATTTAGAGAACGTAAAGATTTTGGTAAACGAAGTGTTCTTACATCAACCTAAATATAGTATTATTAAATTTAATTCCTTATATTATAGTATGTTTATTCGCCTCTCTAAAAATTTAATGTATACCTAGTAATTGTAATAGATCCTGTAATAATAATTCAAACAATTATTTGACTGCGGTCTTATTATTTCCTATTCTAAACAATAGTAATACTTCTTTCGTATTGAATATGGTAAATGTTGAGTACATTAAATCTGTATCCCGATTCTGACACGTTTCCCTTGGTCTGAATCGGAATTGATGGGTGGAACTACTTCGGAACTGATGTCTAATTTGCTTCCAGATAGTTAAGTTTCTTATTGTCTCCCAAATGACCGTAAGCAGGTTTTAACTGCTTTTTTCGTCATAGTTAACGTATAGCTCAAGTGATCAAAACATGAAAATGTTTCTAATGAAAAATTGTAGAGCTATTGTGGTAGTATAAGCGGAGGCAGTGGCGAACCATGTGACTCAGAACACCGGAAGGAAGTACAGTTATGAGAACGAAGAATGCACGCAACACTGCCACTGTGCCCGGACCGTTGGGTGCGCTCCCAACACAGCACCGCAAGGCCGCAGAATTGCCGCTTTTATTTTGTGGAGGTTTCAATATAAACGAAAGCGTAGCCCAATTTTTTTTTTTACTATTTACGTTTTACAGTTTTTACAATTGCGTATTTTAAAATTTACGTCCATTACGTATATTATCCAGAATATCAAAATAAAACTTACGACCATAAATATTGTGCATCGTCCAAAGAGAGTCGTATGTTATATTTTACTTTTCTATAACATTATATTGCTTCATTTTAGACAACTAATAGCCAATAACTATCCTAGTTCATTTCTGATTGTTAAAACATGTTGCGGCTTCATCATCAATGAACATCTACAAATAAGACAAAGAATAATATAAAAATATAAATACAATGATAATTATTTTATAAGTATTAATCATCATTATGACATTTATTGTAGACTTGTATTACCAACTCGTTTCCACCTGTGTTAAGGTCATCCATCATCAAGTGTTATTAATGAATGAACAAAATACTTATTCATGACAAGATGACAAATATACACAAAAATGGTAAGCTAAGAAAATATAATTTGTCGTGGGTTTTTATGTACAAATATAATTGTGTGTTAAGTATGTTTTCAGTCATGATGAAGATTCGCGGAACGTGATATAGTGAGTCAGAAAATAAGTATTGTAATTGTTGATATATTAGGGATTATTTCCGTCGGTTGTCATTTTCATTCACTCGCATTCCACGCACCATTAGAATATGAGATTAAATTAATATGCATTGATTTAAATAAATGAAATATTAGTCCAGAAAGGAGTTCACATTTTCATCCGGTTAATGCATCAACGCTGACGGATGAATTTTGATTTTCACGTATAACTGCATTATGTACTATAACCAGAACGAAAATCTGCATGTACTATTAATAGTTCGGAACACGATGATCAAATCTACAAAGTGTTCACGAACCTATGGTCAATACGACCTGTAAACCCTCTGAGTGATAGTCGATGAATTGGAATGAATCGGCAGTGAAGAACGAATCACTAAATATGAAGAAAACTTCTAAAGCAACACGAAAATGTGTTCCATGCAATCATATTTCAGGATTACCTCATGCGAAGGAGCGAAGGAGGTAAATCTTATGGTGAAAATATTTTCTTGAAGTATCTTATGAAGTTGGGGTAAAAATCGTAAGGTATATTTCGTCACAGCGGTAATCAAAAGCGTGTTATTCGATCACAAAGTTTACCTATCCGAATCTCCCATCTCATAAAATTTCCTGACAATCTCCTAGTTTATAAGATGTTATATAATATTGTAGGTACATTAGGTATATTAGTAAACCAATTACCACACAAATTACATTTTCAATGGTTTTAGAATTTTATTGAGTACATAGTTTATGAACAAGAATTCAAAGCTCTCTTCATAACGTTGTATAACGTTAGCTTTGTAGACTGTAATAAAGATTATTTTATTGTTTACTTATTTAGCGTGTAGGCCAATGCATTTCCGCATCAACGAATTTCGTTACATTCAATGAAATATACTCTCTCTGTGACAGAATAAATAGATGACAGAGATCCCGACAAAAAAAAAACACCTCTGTACAGAATTTACAACGCTAATGTTGCCTCCCGTAGACATCACCTGCGGAGAATCTGCGCACGACAAAGCCACAGCGTCCGAGGAAATCCTCTTCCGTTGAACTGAAAAGCAGGGTACTTAACGCGCGTGATTAATGTCATCAGTAAGCACCCCCGCGTGCTGTGACAAAAGTGTCTCGCGGTGAGGACGGTGCTTCTCGTCTCCAGGGGCTAGCGATTTCACGTTAGTGATAACCGAGGAAGAGGAAGTATGGATGAGAAGAGTTCGTCGAAAAGGATCAGCGAGGAGCAATACCTATAGAGGTAGCCGATACGTGGGTGGATTCAAGGAAGAAACTTATTAAAACAGCTGAAGTAATAGAAGTGGAATAGCACGAGTTTCGACAAAAGAGTACTTCTCTGCAGGTAACTAGCGAATGCACAGTTGATGCACTGTCGCAAAGGAGTGGGAACGTAAACTAATTAAACATTGTACATTTACTACAAATTTTTAAATAAATTTTATGGCTGTAACTAATTTGTTCTATGCCTTCCAAGCCTTTTTTCATCTCTAAAAATGCGCCTCTACTGCAGGGAAAATAATGAAGGGATATCAATTTATGTCTATTGGAAGAGAAAATACCACGTTTAGCCACAATATTGAGAACATTTTAATAATATGATCAAAAAATTGTCATATTGCGTCTCAATACGCTCATTATCATGATGCCATATAAATATATATATATATATATACCTCCCATATAAATATATAATCAATTCCTCTACCGTCACCTTTCCAGAGATGGCCACAACTTTTTTTCCTTATAATACCCAAAATATTTTTTTTACTGTTGATCTTCTTACGGTTAAGTAGAACTTAGTTCTGAATACAATCGACCACCACTTGGACTGCACTGCGAAGTACGTAGTGTAATGTCACGACCCAACACCACATCAATAGTGCAAATACCTTTTGAAACGTCCCAATAAATCAGAACGCAAACAAAGATAATAGTACATCCTATTTGGAGCTTCGCACGTATTATTACGCAATGTTCCACATTAACACACATATCACATGCACAAGTTGCCTCTCTTCACACCTACGCGATTCTGCACTCGGGCGGATCACAGTGGCACTAAGCAAGTTGGCAAACCACATGCCTCGGCTTAACGATTCAAGTCCGGAACCGATTATTCTGTCGCCATCAATCATTAGCGTCCATTTATCACCTTCGTTGGGGATAGAATTTCACGCTACTTGAACTTAGGAAAGGGAGACAAGATGAAGAGGAAAGGGAGATAGGAAGCGAGAAAACAGAAGTGTGGCGGAGATGAGGAACTTGATGTTACAACAGCCTTCCTCATCGATGTGCGAATTTAATAAGGCATTCTCCTCAATACTCGCATCATTTACTAGCTCCTTAATGTTTTGGTGAAAGAGAACAATCGTATAAAACATTAAAAGTACACTCCCCTTGACATTACAACTAATGTCGTTCGTAGAAACGCAAAAATAATGTCACTGTCACAATTTAAATCTAATAGCCGACAAGATCGTGCCACGTGAGAGCATTGAAAGACAAAACTAAATATATAAATAAAAAGTACACTATATTTTTACTGTTTTCTTCAATACTTAATATGAAAATAATCGTACATCATACTTCAATGTTAATGTGAATTTTTGAAAGGGGTAAACTTAAATGAATAAACAAATGAACACTAAATATGTTTGGAAGAATCATTGAAGAATCATTGAAGATCAACCAGATTACTTCATAAGACATTATGAAAATAACTTAAATCAACCTAACGAAGATTCTCGATGAACATACTGTCAACTATCTTCCTTCTCCTGGTTTTCAACTACTAATGAGCACGCATTGCGATTTGTTATTGGAGAGCATGTTTTTATGTTTAAGTTCTTTGTTTATAATGCATGGTTTCATTCACAATCGTTTTTATGAAAAATATCTTCAATAAATACCTATGGTGATTTAAAAACCATTATATGCATGAGAACTTCGAAATCCTGCATGAAAATGTTACGGAGTCAGTTTGTAATTTATTATTCGAATCTTAGAATTAGTTCCGAGTCAACGCAGAGTCAGGCATGTCTTCGCAATTGCGAGGTACAGGGAGTCGTAATTATATTGTAAATATCTTCCCCCAATGACACGAGTATTGCAGGAGAAACACAGAAGTTATTCGGTCAAAGCGAAAAAATGACAGCTTCTTCCTCAATAAAAATTCCCACAAAACCTACGCGGTACTAACGTGAGAAATAGCACACATTAAACAAGACTAAGTGCTCACTCGAAACCTAGAGATCTACTCACAAAAATACTAATGTTATAAAGTTGAGAACAGGACTAAAAAACAATAAGTCACGGATTATTACGCTAACACTTTTGAGCGTTATAGATATCAGTCATATCCTCACACAACTGGTGAGAGTTCATTATTACATCTATAGAAGAAGGGATTGTCATGAAATGCGTTACGAAGAAAATGTTGTACAAAGTGGATTCAGTTATACTCGTATAAAATGACATCTGTTTAGTTATGATAGCATAAAATATCCGCATAACACTTAGTATTCCCTTTTCTCAGAGTTAACAAGTGAGGTCCTGCAACACCTCTCTGAACTATACAATGCAGGATTATAGGAATAGTGAATGATGCTGTATGTGATGGAACGACAAATGTATAAAGCGAATACTCGGGGAAAATTTTGTCGTAGGAATGTTTTGTCCATCACGAGAATTTTTATTTCAATCACCGAATATTACACCACGAATCTCTGTCCGTTGTGTATATCGGAGTAATCAATTAAGTAAAAAAGGGATACATAAACCATAATATAGTAAACTCTAGAATAAGATTTTAAAAATAATTTACCCAAAAGGAAATAAATACTATTTTTTCTTTATTGGTCAAATTATTTTTTGGTTTGTATATTGGCAGTGAAATGATTTCAATACATTCGACAAAAATTCGTTGTCCCTCTTGATTCTTGAGGAGGTAAAATGACGTGAGTATGCAATGAGTAAATACATATTGTAAGGCAATTATCTTGATTTCCTTGTATTAAACATTTCTTGTAATTTCTTCATACCTTTTCCCAGAGTATGGAGAAATCTGTTGCGCGGCATCTTTGCCGGGTAACTCAGTATATTCGTTGCTTCCATCTTCAATACTAGTCGAAGTATTAACTTCAGTATTGTTTTCCACTTTCTGTTCTTAAATTGTTTTTATGTTAGGAGGTAGTTTGATTTCTATATTAGTGTGGACATAACTTTCAGTATATTCTCCATTATAGAATTTCACATCATTTTCGGATGATATTTTAATATCGTCGTCACAAATCATTGCGGTTATCTGTTACTAAAGAAGTATTTTTATAAATAAACAGTTTTCTCTCAGTGATCATTTGTTGCATATTTTTCATGGAGTAAATGCGATGTTTCTGTTGTGACATATCCATGTGCGAATCGAAAGTAGGATTTAGTAGCATCCAGGCTTCTAGATATTATATTCAATTTATTTCATCCAAACAGCGTTGGAAGAAAAGTTTTCATTTATGACCGAAATAATATTCAATTTGCCTTCAGGGACATCTTACCTTCAACATCGATTGTCAAACAGGTGAATAAAGGGGTTTCAATTTTCTTTCCAATAGTTTCGATATATTTGTGTCTCCACTGCAGCGAAAGGTGGTCCATTGACTACGAAGTCCCTTATTTCTTCGTTTCTACTTAAGTATTTCATCCAGAGCCAATCCAAATCATCTAACTCATCCATGATGACGAATCTGTCCAGCAAGAAAATATACCGAACGCTGGGAAAAATTAGCGATTCACAGAATTGATAGTAGAATCTGGTTTTAATTTCAGGGATGCCAACATAAGTACATTACTCCAGGAGAAACTTTATCTAGCGGAGGGGACTGATGAGGATCCTTACTATCAACAGCTTTGGTCTTCTTGGGCTTATTAGGCCAAAAACTCTTTATGTCTTTCATGCTTATCCAAGAATTGGTCATAGTTGTAAAGAAACGTTTTGTAAATTTACATATGATGAACCACCATTTACATTATTTATTTCGGAATTTTTCTCGTACGATTTTCAGTTTCAAGGAATTTTCGATCGTTGATTGTGAGGGCACGGTTCGGAATATTCATGGAAAATATGTTCCCAATGATATTTTTCCATGATTGAAAATCTCAAGTCACATTAATCAGACGTTTTGATCCTTTGTCATTCAGTTGCACCCCTTGGGGTTGTTTAAATTTATATTTGGCGTTTTACTTTTTTTTTGACCAATTTATCTTCATATTACGTCATGTTAAGAGATACGTTTCATGTAATGAACATCTTGTGTCCATTAATGAAACGTCACGTAGCAACGAACTAAAAATGAGAAATATCAATAATAATATTTTGAATTAATTCTATTGAAATATTTAATTGTTCATAGAATCAATACAATAAACAATGTAAGCAAGCATGAGATGCTGCATCCCATGCTCTACATCATGATGCGAAGGACAATAATAATGAATGGGTGTGATAAAATGAGAGGCAGGGGAAATGGGAGTAAGCGAGAAAATCTGCTGTTGACCCGCTTCGCCCACTTTTGCAAACTCTACTTCTTTCTATGAGGTTTGTACCACGGGCATCTGAGATGGAAGGTCTCAATAGCTGTAAACAAAATTCTCACATCTTTGGAAATTGAAGTCTGAGAAATAACACTCAGGGACACGTGGACCAATTACTCTGTCACAACGTGTGACATATGCACAGGGTTTCTAATAGTTCATTGCTGACTTGTTTCATAGCTTCATTTTTTTTCTCCCGTGAGTTAAAGGTAGATTTTATCACTGCATAGTGAGAAGTACCGTAGATAACTATAAACAAAGAAAGAAGAATATTATTTTGAGAATGAGTTGAAGGATCATTGCGAATTAAGTATTTCAGAAAAACAATTCTTAAAATATATTATTTACAAATTAATAATTTATAAAATACAAAAATATAATTAAAAATAGAATGTCTATTATGTTAATTAACTCAAATGTGTCTCATTCACAAGAATCCTCTTCAATAAATTAGGAAGGAATTTTGTTTCGCAAAAAAAGGTCTGACTAAGAGGTGAGCAGTTCCAGTTGGATAGCACAGCTCTGTAGGGCGCCCAAGGCACACCCGCGTGCAGTGACCGATCGGATGGTCGGCCGGTTGCGCGAAACCGCTGATGCGATTTCAGTGGCTCACAGCGAAGCGCACTCCACGAGAATCCCCTTCTTCTCTCCCAGAGCGTCCACTCGACATATACTACCACCAGGCGTTCTGTCAATCGATCGTCGCATGGTCCTCCATCCATGTTGATTCGCTACAGCTGCGTCGTCTAGTGGGTAAAAATAAAAAAAGAAAAAGCCTGGCGGTTTCTTGTACCACAGGCTAATATAATACAGTCGCGACAATAAAAGTGCATCGTGAGAACAGTGGCGCCTTCAAGCTGTAGGTGAGTATCACTACGTTTCAGTGAATACATGATCTACTAGGTTAGCGTGATTACTGCGTGTATATAACTTATTACCGTGTGTATACTACCAAGTACAGTATTCATATTTTTTCCTTATATGCAGAGGTTTAACGATTAGAAGTTCTTTTGGATACAACTATATTTTTTGCAAAAAAAAATATTTGCGAATAGGAGTTAGGTTGTAAATCGCTATGGCTACCGACAGGACCGCTATCTGATAATGCATCAATAGATCTAACCATCAAAATACGTAGGACTCCCGTAGTGAAAATAGAAGTGTGCAAGATTAAGATTCAGTCCTTATCGAACTTCATAAGTATTTGAGAAGGAAAAGTTGCAAAAATGTTAAATTAGCTTTCAATCCAATTGTCGTTAAAAATATTTTACTGTTAAATTAATTGTTTGAATACATAGAACTGTACTGAATTGTGAAATGAGTAAAGTTTTCATATTTTATGTATTCTAAATACTATCACGAAAGGATTTAAAATATGGATCAATTGTATATTAAATACTGAATTTTAAAATTAAAGCAATATTAAAGTAATATGTTATTACAAAAACAGTTTCTAATTAACAAGCTAACTTCTGTTCATTCTGCACGACGACTTTTAACAGTGTGCTCAGGAGGCGCCGAATTCCTGATAATGTAACCGTCTCCTGCACGCTTCTGCGCGACAATGCAACAGAGTGTGAGAGTGCAAAAGTTTGCTCAGAAACTGCTCGCAGAGACGACGGTGCAAGCGGAGGGACCGCAAGGTCAGGGCCGGGACAAGTTGTGACCGCATTGCGAGGCCTACAGACCTAAACACTCTGGCATTCTAAAAGCATCGTCCTCTGGGACTGAAGGATTGTTACAGAGTTCTCCACCATTTACAAGTCTCTTCTATGTGCAGTTCTCATCGTTGGAAAATTCAACCAGTTTTGTGAGACGTATATAATGCATACTCAATGAACCAAAAAAAAAAAACTACTTCGTTTTTCGAACGAAGAAGCATTACGTTTCTAACTCGGTCGTCCCGTTAGTTGAAGCTGATTTTGGGGAACGATACACTGCTGGATTAGAATCTCGAGTAAGAAATAGGTTTATCCAACCTGTGCTCCATTATGAGAGAGGTGAAACTACTATTTGGTTTGTGCATCTGCACTGAACATTTCTCATCGCAATAATAAAGGCAGACACTATTACTAGCATTCTCTACAGGCAGACTAATTGAAAAGTGAACAGTTCGAATAATTTCTAAATCTCTTGCCCGAAAGTCTTATAAACCTTTATTTACTGAATTATACATTTCAACACTTCCCTGAATTTATATTAAAGAAGTTATTGTGTTGGTTAAGAGCGAATTACTAAATTGCCAATCTTTCTTCAAAGGAAACTGTATGCTCACGAACACATTTATTGTCTTATTTTTCATATAATTTTAGTTTTACCTATACTCAACCTTGGCACGGTTTTGTACATTAATTCTGTCGCCTCATCCTGGCTCAGGTTTTCGGTTTTCCTTCGGGGTACGAAAGGATTTTCTATACAGGCTCTCGCTTAGGAGCGGCCGTATACTGAAATAATTATTCTGGAATTTACAATTATTTTAATTCTTGTTTAATAAAATAAACAATATTTTTCAAAACTATAGTTTCATTTTAATACGTACGTGTGAATAACTGTTTGTGTTTCATTTATATAAATTTTTTGTTATTCTGTTAATATTATAACACGTAGTGAACAATTTTTATTTTTATTTTAGGAGTATGCTGATATGTTAAATCTACCTCTGCCGTGAGGCCCTTCATCGGGATTGATGGGATAGTCCCTTGCTTGCTTCCGGAGAGTAATTTAGTTTGTCTTCCACGCGGTCAGACGCAATTTGTATCTTTTTTTAACAATTAATTTATTTATACTTGAAGGACAATAAGTATGCGAATATTATTATGGACAATCTGTTTTTAATGTAATACTTTATTAGTATTCACTAATACATGGTCAACGTTTCGATGCTACTTTGGCATCATCTTCAGGGCCGCTGATATATTTTTTGAAATGGTCCAAGTATCCAAAAATTAATACCCATAAAATTTTCTTTTTAACACCATTAAAAACATGACTTGTTGTAAGAATAAAATAGTGAAGCAAGTTCACCATGTCTAGAGCCTTCCTTCATAGAGGCATGATAACATTAGGAATTATTGAATAAGAATTGTTGAGAATTGAATAAGAATAATTATTGAATAACAATAAGAATTATTGAATAAGAATTGTTATCATGACTCCCTCTATGAATGAAGGCTCTAGACAATGGTAAACTTGCTTCACTATTTTATTCTTACAACAAGTCTTGTTTTTAATGGTGTTAAAAAGAAAATTTTATGGGTATTAATTTTTGGATAATTGGACCATTTCAAAAAATATANGCCCTGAAGATGATGCCAAACTAGCATCGAAACGTTGACCATGTATTAGTGAATACTAATAAAGTATTACATTAAAAACAGATTGTCTATAATAATATTCGCATAATTATTGTCCTTCAAGTATAAATATATCAGGACAATCAGTTTAGAACCAATATTAATTATAAATAAATTTATTGATTGATTGATGGTGCATTCTCATGATTTGATACAACTGGCTATAAAACTGAAACTAAAAATCATCAACAACAACAACAATAATAAATATTAATAATAACAGGCACAGGCATACAAATTAGGTAAGGGAAAAAATAGAATGCCTACTAATGCATCTACTCTATATGGATGATGTCAAACTCTATGCAGCCATAGAAAATCAACTGAAACATTTGATTGAACTAACAAGTAATTTCTCTAATGACATGAAAATGAAATTTGACATAGACAAGTGTAGGCGCAATAAAAAGGGGGGAAAATTGTAGCAAGAATTGGAGAACAACTTCCTGAAATTGAACCAATGTATGAAGAAACATACAAATATCTAGGATTACATCAGAAGGAGAACACGGAACATAAAAGGATAAAAGAAAAAATTAAGCAGAAATACTTTGAAAGAATTGACATGATTCTCAAATTTAAATTAAATGCGAAAAATGTATTCAAAGCCATGAACACTTATGTAGTCCCACTGTTTAACATACACTTTCGGCGTACTGAGATGGACACAAACAGAAATGAAAGAGATTCAAACAAAACCCAACGTAGCTGTGACAGGACACAGAATACCTCACCTACAGAATACATACACATACAAAAGCAGCTGTAGAAAGGACTGCACTGAAAAGAAAAGATGGGGCGGGGACTAATAGATATACTTAATCTACGTAACAAAATTGTTCATAAATAAGGACAGTATTTCGTCTCAAAACAAGAAGAATCACAATACTACAAGGTACATTGACGGATCGTTGCTAAGGAAGCGAGCGGACGTCCCTTGTAAGAGTTCTACACCAGAGGTATTCATAAGTGATTTAGAAGTGCTGTGTGTGGAATAAATTGTATGTGGGAAGATATAAGAGGTGTTCCTGAGTAGACTGTGCAAAAATTGAAGACAATCGTCCCATACGGGCTGATTTAAGACTAATTTAAGTGAACTTGTATATTGGCGTACGTGTTTACGCTATCTTTGGTGTGATATTCAACGTTGTGGGTAAAGAGAAAACTGCAGTAATAGCAGGAGGATTATATTGAGAAGTGCTGTATGAAATTTCAACAATATCAGAGAAAAGAATACTGAGAAATATATTAATAACGGAGGTTTGTTTACATTTTGACACTGTTATATGTGTAAACAAATGAACACAATTATGTAACTATGCGCACTGGCGAGCTATAATTTTGTCAACAGCATGTAGAAATATGGAAGATGCAGCTTCTACCAAATAGCAGTAAAAAGTAGCGCAGTAGCCTGGTAATTGACAAAAATACAGCTTCATCGTAATATATGGCACAGGCATATATGTTATTTACATATGGGCATGGCATCCTATAAATTGTAAAGTGATGCGAACTATACACTGTGTACAGTAGGTATCCCGTACCAGAGAAATAGACTTTAGGCAGAAAACAACAGCATAGATTATCGACGAATCGACTGGAGACGAACGCGGGATAGCAAAAATGAAATTTTGAAAGAGATGGAGAGGATTTTGGAAGAAACAGGTAGAACAATAGACGCAAGGGTAGACGTGCTGCAGCTGGCAATTTTGCGGGAGTGTGCAACATATATTCGAAGGAGAAAGAGTAGCGAAAAGGGAGTTAAGGGTGGACGTCTAAACTAAGCAAGGAGAAGCGTAAAATAAACAGGTTGAGACATCAGTTACAACGTTCAAAACGACGCGGGGATGGTGGATGTGATGTTTTACAAGAATATCGTAAGACACGGGAAAAATATATAATTTCGATTCAGCAAGCTCAACGCATCAGTAGGAGGGATTTTGTGGGCAGGAGTTCTCCAAGTCGTCATGGGGGCTCCCATACCTTATTAGTGTTGACAAGGTGCGCCTCAAGAAGATATGGACGACACTAATAAACGGGAAGATTATACGAGGAATTGGCAGAAACCGGACAGGCGCTATATGATAATTTATTTCCACAGAATGAAATACAGACATGGAAGTATAAAAATGTTGTAAACACAGATATAGAGGAAATATCTCAGAAAGAAATACTAATAAACGTGAAGAGAATGGGGGTGAAAAAAGCTCCAGGTTATGATAATATATCCCACTAGATGATTCATCAGACAATAGTTGTGATAATGGGCACACTCAGTAAAAATATATAATGAATGCTCACGGTCATCATATTATCCACGGGGTTGGAAAATTATTTTGGTAAAATTCTNGGAAAGGGCGTCCCGTTAATCAACCAAGTTCGTTTAGACCAATGTCCCTCATACCGACCCAGGGAAAGTTCTTTGATCGTATTCTGACAAACAGAATACAGAGACATCTACAAACACACGGGAATATGAACACCCGTCAGTGTGGTTTTGTACCAGGGAGGAGTACGAATGATGGATTAGAGGTACTGGTACGACAGGTAAAAGGGCCTACAACAAAGTATTGTTCCTATGTTTTCTTGGATATTCATGGAGCATTTGACCACGCAAAGTGGTCAATCACCATATGTTCTTTGGAAAGAAAAGGCTTTCCACCATACCTACTAAACATGGTGAAAACGTATTTTGAAGATAGGGCGATTGTCATCACCACAGGAGGACGAAAATTAATAAGAGAGGCAACGATCGGATGTCGTCAAGTGGATTTCTTGTGGGGCTTTAGGGCTCCTCAACGGCAAGGTCATTAGAGCCTTTAGAGTCAAGTAGACCAATGTATTGGAATGTAATCACAATTGACAACATTTTATGAGACTTCGAGAAGAAAAATATAGACTCAGTAGCCTATGCCGACGATCTGGCACTGTTAGTTTATGAAAATTCAAGAAGGTCACTAGAACAGGAAGCACAACGTTTGATTAATTAATGTGTATGTTCCCAACAAGGGTTGACATTGTCGGAGTCGAAGACGCGTCTCATGTGGTTTGGAAATGATTCTTAGATAGCATGGCCGCAAGATACAAGTTGTGAGAAGTCATCGATATTTAGGAGTTGTGTTAGATGATCGTTTCCAGTTCGCTCAGCACTTCAGTTACATCAATCTGAGGGTACAAATTATTCTATACAGTATGATGAGGATGGGATTTCACAAATTTGATGTCTCATGCAGAGACTTGAGAATTCTGTATGTTGGCGCCCTGAGACAGGTAATAGCCTATGGTTGCGTAGTATGGGCGGATATGTTAATAAATGTTAAATACGAACAACGTTTACGACAAATGGAGAGATGATGTCTGATGCCTATAACAGGATGCTACAAGACTTGTATCTACAAAAGCGCTTAATGTATTGGCGGGGATTCTACCTATAGATCTTTTTGTTCAAAGGTAAAATACCGACATGTAAGCAGAGAGGGACGATACAGGTTAATGAAGAAATACTGTGTAATACAGATAAGACAGCTCGAAGAAAATTGACAGTCATCTTAATACAGGCATGACAGACTCGCTGGAACGGAAGTCTGAAGGATAGGGTAGCCTATAGTTATATTAAGAGGGTACCATTTGTACAGGGGAATAGGAAGTGGTTCAGTCCGTCGAAGATGCTGATGCAATTTTTAACTGGTCATGGTGATTTTCTCCAATATTTACTGCGCTTTGAGATACGCGAAGATGATGAATGTGCTTGCAACCTAGATCAAGAAACACCTGATCACCTTCTGTGGGACTGTCTTATATATGCCCAGGAGAGATCGCGTTTCATTGAAGATTTCATCGCAATATAAGTCATAGACATGAATAATAAAGAACGCTACATTGCGATGGAAAAAGCGATCATAGTGTTTGAAGAATATGTACATAAAATAGGGGGAATACGATAAAATTTATCCATGAAATAGGAGATATTCGACGCCTCTTCGCAGACAACGCCCAGGGCGGATAAGATGTGCAGTGTCCAGGGACGAATCTAGTTTATAGTTCCTTGTATTGCAAATGCTATACAGACAAGGAGACTGCAATCAGTCACAATAAATGAAAAAAATTAGTACTACAAGGCAATACTCAAAACAGATAAATACACTTCCCTTACATTAAGTGATGAACATAAGACCCTTGACATAGAAGAAGATGTAACCAAGCTTACTCGTTGGAAAGAAAAGGCCCAGCCTGGAAGGATTGTAAATGAAGAGAGTCGAGATACTGTCGACATACAAGCGTCGTACAACTGGCTAACCAATAGAAAACTACAACCTGAAACTAAAGAGTTATTTATCGCCATCCAAGACCAAGTGGTCAAGACCAACAATTACCGTAAATACATCTTGAAAGATGGAGTTGAATCGGATTTATGCCGGAGATACAAAAAGGTAACCAATACACCATAGCATAGCACAATGACCAGGTTGCCAAGCTATAGCACAATGCGATTACCAGGTTGCCAAGATATAGCACAATGGGATTACAATTTTTTTGTAGGGCTTTAGGGCTCGTCAACGGCAAGGTCATTAGAGCNTAACCAATAGATAACTACAACCTGAAACTAAAGGGTTCTTTATCGCTATCCAAAGTGAAGTGGTCAAGACTAACAATTACCGTAAATACATCTTGAAAGATGGAGTTGAATCGGATTTATGCCGGAGATACAAAAAGGTAACTGAAACAATACACCATAGCATAGCACAATGTGATTACCAGGTTGCCAAGATATAGCACAATGGGATTACAATTTTTTTGTAGGGCTTTAGGGCTCGTCAACTGCAAGGTCATTAGAGCCCTTATTACAAATTTTAGCATGATCAAGTGGGAAAAATCATTCATCAGGAATTAGCTTTGAAATACAAACTACAGAAAAATAAGGTAAACTACTACCAATATTCACCATCCATCATCATTGAAAATGAAAATTATGAAATTTATTGGAATAGAACCATCATAACAGGTAGATGGTTGGAGCAACTTAGACCGGATATAGTCAAGAAAAAGAGGAAACAATTACTCCTCATAGACATCGCCATTACCAACAACAATAATATGGAACTGTCACATAAAACTTAAATAGCAAAGTACATTGACTGTTTCTTCCAAATTAGGGACATGTAGAAGTATGGCAGAGTGAGATTAATCCAAATAATACTGTCAAACATGGTAGTAGTACCCAAAAATAGAAGTTAAAATCGTTGCAAGAACTGGAAATGAAGTCACAAAACTTCCAACTAATGCAAAAATCACATATTTTAAACACATCCCGCATAGTTAGGCGATTCTTATATTTATGACGTTTGATGATAACACCTTGATGTTCCTCTCCAAAACAAACATACCATAAATACGGTTAAGACGAGACTCTGACGGCTCCAACCTCAAGAAACCGACAGAAAGTCGTGAAGAAGATGGAAAATAAAAATACTGGAATTAAGGGTTTTTTTGCGTTTGGATATGAAAATAATAGAAACTTAATTTTTACCCGGAAATGTCTCGATACTTCTTCGCATCTTCATTAGGCCTCGTAAGATTTCTTCCTTTCACACATTATTAAAGAAATATTCATACACACTGACATCGTTGCAATTTTTCTCCCATCTTACCCTCACTAGTACTCAAATAACACTAGTGACCACCTTATCCCAGTACGAATTTTAAGGTTAAGAACAAGATGGATGATGATAGTAGTAATAATAATTATTATAATAATACAATAGATATATGACGTTTACCAACTGAAGTACTACTAAAAGTTACATCCAAAGTTGCTAAAATCTATTGAGCAGAAATAATACTTGAAACGCAGAATTACTATTTTACGAACCTAGTAGCCTATTTCAGGAATACATTCCATATCCCCCACATACCCACGGGAAGAAATTGATTTTTTATTCCCTAACAAATTGGAAGTCCCTTTACGTGAGTATTGCTCATACATTTTTCATTACTTATTTCGATATCCTTTTTCACGTCTCCATGAGAATTCTCTGAACATTATTTCAGAGCGGAACATGGAGAGATAGAGAGGGAGTAAATTATGACTGGTATGGTAACATATTGAAATGCACCTAAAACGAGAAGTATCTCCTTCGGAACAAAACATGGCGTTCGAACAGTATTGAAGATTAAATTATTTTGCCTTTGACGTAAATTGAGATGTTTTAGATGACAATAGTTTCGAGAAAAATAACACATTCTTGTTTCGACTTGGAACTAATGTGAGATGAAACGTTCTTAAAACAGAGCAGACCAAGGTAACAAGAAATCTAAATTAATAGTTTTAATATTAGTTGAGGTATGCACCATTCGGAAACTTATTATATTTGAAACTAAAATAAATCTGAATGGAATATTGTTCTAAACGTGGTATGCGATGTATAGTACTTCATACTGTTACTTGTTTGGATAACATAAAATACATTATCAAATTCTTTTACCATTGACCACAATTTAGTTAACTTAACATACGCGATAAATTACATACATCCCATGATTCAACAGAAACCCTGATCACAATCAATTTTAATTTTTGTTATTGTTATTGTTTTCAGTCCGTAGACTGGTGTGTACCATCTCGCAACGCGTGTAGAAAACCTTAGACGCCCTTTGACATGGTTATACAAGGGACCTATAATGATGAAGGTGATTGCAATGCCTTAGATCCGACTCGTGGTGGTTTCCAGTCGCCTTTCATGAGTACAACACACGATGATGAGAACACACATACCTCATTCGGGATTCGAACCAAGAATCTTTGGCCTCTAGGGAGACCTACCTCCACACGACTGTACCAATCAATCAATTCTTACGTATGTCACAAGATTAATAAAAATACGGCAATTTCCTTTTTCATTAAATGTATCGTAAATGATGAAAATATGTTACTCGAATAATTAATAATATGCTTCGTTCGTGCGTAACATAATGCACTACTTTCCAACAGCTTTGATCCCATATTCAAACTGGCATTACATCTTTTTTTTTGAGCTACCGATGACGCCAATAATCGTTTATCTTTGCGGTCAAATCAAAGTGGCAACAAAACATGGTTTGACGAATGTTATTCGAATTCGAGATTGGTTTGTAATATATCTATTGGTGAAGGTGTGGTAAATTTTTTTCCACATTCCATAACAACTTCTATAGGCAGGTGAAAATGAATTGAATTTGGAAATATCATTGAATTTCGCTCTTTACAACATGCAATTGTCGATTATCAATTTCTGGAATTCATCTTTAATGAAGTAAAGCATATTTTTGTGTTAGTGGGAAATTCAAGGCAATTAAAACTTTTCCCTGATCCATAATTATTATAACTTTAATGGTTTAATGATTTGTAATAATATATTTTAGACAAAATAATAAAATTCGTAGCGATAGGCAAACTTATTAAATATTTATATAGAAATGCATTGAGCAACATTGTATTTTATTTCTCACTTGAAACGTCATTAACTTATCTAGTAGAAACCAAACAATAAAAAAATGATTTAATTTTTTTAAAAATAATACTTTTTGTAAAAATAAATTACATCACGGTTAAGATAGTAATTGTACAGGAATTACCGTTTTCCATTATGTCCTATCAGAGATTCCAATTTAATGTCATAATGCACCTATGATTAACGTAACTTATGTTTTGTCAAGAACATATTCCTGTTTTAACATTTCAAAATTAAATTCATTATCTCTAATATTGAAAAGTCAATTGTTGAATGACACCCTCACATCACTGAATAATTACGGCATCAAATTACACAGTCTTTTTTGTCTTGAATTCTCTCAATTTATGACGCTAATTATAGGGTAGGAATTAACCAAAATTACTAATCATCCGCAAAACATTCGCTACACCATATACCACCAAAACAGGAAATTGTCTTGAAACTTCAGTGTATTTTCGAATATGATACCGACAGCAAGGGTCTAGTGGTAGTCTTCGTTTCTATTCTACCGCTGAGCGGTAGAGTGCTGGCTAAAATCATGCTCGGACGAACTAGGTAAGCCTTCGGTAGGGGTTTCTCTCACCTACTTCACACATGTCGGTTCGGTAGCATAAGTCACCTCCCACAATTCTCTCATCAAGGTAATGGTTGGATGAAAGAACAGTTTTCATGACCTGAACCTCGCCATAAGATATGAAATAAACAAATATATTATAGTACAATTAGGAATCAAATAGAAAGTATAAGAAGGAGGTCCTGGAGTTCAAACGACACGACACAAAGTAATACCGAGCGTAAGCGTTCTAATATGCTACATTTTTATACAAAAAGCTTCATACAACAACTTTATGCAGCAAATTAAATAGTTTAGATGTAAAGAAAAAACAGCTTGTCAGATATCATCGTTAATAGTCTGCTCCTTCAATAAACAACACACAAATAATAAAACTTTCAAATTTATTTAGTTATATTACATCTTACTGAAAAATCTATGATCAATGCAGTACATAGCTCTCGAACTTGGTGTTAAAACAAGCGAATAATCGCGGATATAGAGCCATCTGAAGACAAAAACTTCGGCATCGATGGTGCTCTAGAAATAGGGAAGTGTTTCTTTCTCTTTAGTCAACTACTGCAATCGAATGTGTCTGGAGTCTTTAACCCATTAATTTTGCTGGGGCAAACTGCCAAACTTTCACAGAAAAATTGTAAACAAAAACTTGCAATACGGATACAGCGTTTTTGAAACAAAGCAAATGTTAGAAGAAAAAAATCACGAACTCATTGAAAGATTCAATGGTACTCCATAACAGTAATAATGAATAAATTATTTATTCAATATAAACAATAACCAACACAAATGATAAGTTAAATATGCATCAAAATATTATTCAACCACTCCAATCTAACATAGCATCAAAGCAATTCGATAATTGTGATAATGAAATGAAGGCGTTTGTTTTGCGAGGGAAATAGGTTCACACAATTACCAAGAACTACAGAATATTTTTTGGGCGGTGATACAATTAAAGCAAACACACACCAAAATACATATGCAACAAATAATCGCTAGTGATATAAAAAAGGTAAAAATTTGGTATTCCGACACACGTCACGTCTCTGCTTAAATCAATAATTGTTTTAGCCATCCTGATAGAAAAGTTTGAACGTTGATTTTTTAACTACTGAGACGTGTCCTTGATCAGCCAATTGAATTTATGAACAAAATATAGCAACAATTATTTTTAATGTCTTTTAATTGATGTAATTATTATATCCGTTACACGTGTGTCCGTTGACATGACATGACTTCATTCTTTTAAATAATTTTGTAATGTCTCGTAATATCAAGTACTTCTTTACTTTTGTAGCAACGTTCTGATTAATGAAACATTGTGGAACACCACAGGCAAGACGATCAACAAGTGAGGAATTGTCCAAAAAGAACATTGAAAGCGGTGAGGATAATAAGAAACGACATATAACGAAGTGACTTGGACGATGATAATCGTCGCTACCAACATAACTCACGGGAGTCGATGACCTGAAAATGTCCCCGATAGCTGTGAGGACAGCGCGATTTCTGCACTGAACATGGCAGTCAACGACGAGCAAAATGGTGAGTATTGGAGCGAGCAACGCCACAGGCGGAGAAGGCGGAAGACCGGAAATCAGTGGCGGAGCTCAACCGCCCACGCGCGCTTGTGCAATTTCCGCCCTCGTCGCCCTCGGACGCCGCAAGGGCCCTCAGGGCGCCCTTCCTTCCCTCTCCTCAGACGCGACGGAATCCGACGACACTCCAAGGCCTCCGCGGAGAGGAGTCTCGCCAACGGGAATGAGACTGCGCTCAAGATGGATGCTTGGAGCGAATGGCTGTGCTTCATTGATGAAGGTTGCTTAGGATGGAATGGGATGATATGAGATAGCCACGCACATAATAAGGGAAGGGATTCAATATTATAGAGCACAGCTTGATTATTAAGTCTTCAATAATCTTTAATAATTCGATCGTACATTCTGGTTTCGACTCTTCATCTCCTTAACACGACCGCTAAACAATTAACACGTAGGACATCAGATTGCTTTTATTTCCTTCGTGTCCCAACAACTAATACGTATAATATAAGACTATGTTTTATTTGTTTCTGTTACTCAATAGATTCACATTCGCACTCTATCAAAACTTTGGAAAAATGAATATTAGTTAATCAATCCAGTGTTTATATTTAGGTAAGTAAATCTCTCTTATAGAGAACTAGCTGATTACCCTTTGCGTTGCTCTGGAGTTTTCTTAGACATCTTTTACTCACGAAAAAATAAAATCGATCTATCTTATAAGATAAAAATACTTTTACTTGCCGAATTTTGAAAACATGTCCAGCATCCTAATTTTTCAAATTGATAATAATACTAATTTAATACAAAAATTTGACTGCATACACTACTCCATCTCGCGGGAGCCGCGCCGATCGAATTTTCGCTTCCCATACATGACGCGGCTGCACCATTTCATTAAAATTCTTGTAAAATCAAAAATATTCGACGAAATTTTACGATTTAAAGGTGGTTTTTATCTTTGTTAAATGCACAAAGCAAATAATTCATTAAATTTGATAATGACTGATTTATTCCTTCCTAAATTATTCTCTTAAATTTACGTATTGTAACACTCCTATATTTAATGTATTTTTCAATAATGCGAGTGAACCTTTGTAGATAAACATATGCTGTCGCGGACTTTTTTTGTAAAATCCCTTGAGACGAACAATATTGCCATTCGTAGTTGTCACCTATCTCTAACCGTTTAGGTGGCGTAAGCGAATACACCTCTCTTTTTTCGGATTTCATTGACATTTATGGTCAAAATAATTTTCAATCATTCTTTTCACGCATTTTAAAAATAAAAATTAGCGTATGTTCATTCTAACTATATCCTTGCCAAATTTCATCACGATCGGTTCAGTGGTTTAATCGTGTTTAAGTAACAAACAGACAGACACGGTTTCGCGTTTCGCATTTATATATTAGTATGAATATCTAATAAGCACCAGAATTTATTTTCTGTAAGATTTGTAGAGAACTCAATTTCCTTCAGAATCTGTCACGAAGGCATAGTTCACAGGAATTTAGAGCTCTCACGGACCATTTGAATAGGTCATACGGAGATGAAATTGGTGCTGAAGAATGTCTGAGATGGAATTCGCCAGATTTCGTAAGGGAGTGACGTTTGTTTCTCGTTATAATATGCGAGAGAAGAGAGAAATCCAACATCTCCCTAGAGGCGAGGATCTATTGAGTTTTCAGGTAGTCCAAAACATTTTAAAGCCTTAAAACCATAAAATCAATAATAAGAATTGCAATTTCAATCCAGTACTTTACATAACGTTGTGGGTTATTACCAGACAGATCGTGAAAAACAAAGACAGTACTGGAGTAGTTTCTCCAGCACACTCATTTTCAATTCTTTTCATGCTACTCTCATTTTCAATGTGATAGTTGACATAGGAAAAATAATGTGACCATCAATGTAGGGATGTCGAGTCCTTTGTTCTCAAACGTGGTAAAAAATTGATCGAAGAGAAGTAGTACTTAGTAGATAAAGAGACAGAAATGACGAGATGAAACTTTTAATGATGTAGCAAAGAAAATCCAGTTAAATAGATGTGCAAGGTATTATTAGAGTCTGCTAAGGTATCAGAAAAATTACACTGTGCTTTTAGAGAATCACGAGGTAGCGGAAAAGAATTCGAATATTTAAACATGGAAAATAAAGAGCATATACAAATACTAAATCTGGGTAATGATAAGATGCCGATAAAAGGTTATGGTACTATGTTCAGAAAACATTCTCGACAGGTATGTACGAATAAAATTATACGATAAGGAAAAGATCATGATATAAGCATAAAAAACCTGCAGAATATACCTCTGGGACCAAATATAACTTTCAAGTGCTAAATAAGGGAAAGTGCTATTTACAAGTAATATCCACGGAATTGAGGGCGTCATTAATGTAAAATACTCCACGCACAAAGACAGGTGGCAAAAACAGAACCACCATCTAATGAATGATCAAACACAGAGAAGTGAAGCGGAGATGCGTAGTCGACGGCTGGCGACTGATGAAGACGAGTAGCGAATGACGACGGTTGGAAAGATGGCACTGGAGCAGACGAAACGACGATGACGTCTCCGTAATCCTCTGAGACACAACGCAGCGCTCCTAGTGGATGGAACATCGTCACAGCGCTCTCCTTGATTGCGTCACCCCCTGAAAGAGAATGGTGGAGGAGGGAAAAAGAGTATTTCAGAGACAGACGACGACTACAATAGCGCCAGAGAGACACCAGGTCCGCATTGCAGCGAGATGGAAAAGAGATGATGCTGTTTAAGCCTTGTCGCAACAGATAACAATCAAAGAAGTCAACTGTATAAATAGAGAGACATTATTCACAACATACTTAGCACACGCATTTTGCTACATACAACCTCCCCCAGTTGAGTCTTTCTTACACATATATGTTAATACAGGTGTGAATTCTTTATACAGCTAAACCAACTGGTGGTATACAAGTATGAGTAAATAAATAGACCTTTTCTCCTTGTAAACAAGTATATACAAGACATCTTGTAATATATATATA
>NNCF01126966.1:210008-323449 GCA_002313205.1 Laupala kohalensis
ATAATGTAGAAACGATATTTACTAAACGCGTTGAAACTCAAGATTTAACGAAATAGAAACAAAGAAACATACCGATTCGTCTCTGGATCAAATACTATTAATTATTTTTCAAAGTTAAAATAAATATTGCATTAATCTGAGCGAACACCTTGTAAAGAATGAATGTATCATTAACTCGAACCATTCCAGAGCACATATTTTGGAATACATACATGACATACGTCTGTCCTTATACAGACAAAATCTCTTACGTTTCTGGTACTAGCAATTATTCATGGATATCACGAAGGATTTGTCAATTGTCTTTGTGCATAATCTCCAACCTAAACGATTATAATATTGAAGTATACAGTCTTCTGAATATTTAATTTGTGATAACAAAATTATTAATACTATAAAAGAATTGTCTGTTATTTAATTTATTTATTTTGAAAGAGGTCTGTAATCCCAACTACCATTAGGACGGAAGGACAGATATTGTTCCACAAAAGACAAAAAGTTATGTTAATTTTCTCGATCAGAGAAGGGAAAATCGCAACTCAAAGCTTCACCTAGTACCACCCAGTGCGGGGAATCAAACCGACAATCTCCCTCTCAGTAGTATAAAATGGACTGTTACCACTATCGTGTGATGGCGCCTAACATCAAATGTGTTAGTTGTGCCACACTTATAACGAAGGATTAATAATTCAAAAATAGAAATATTTTTTGAGACAAAAGCAACACCAAATGAATTGAACATAACATTTCTAATTATTTTATGACATCATATTTCACAGCCGAAATATGAAAGATAATGGAATATATGTTTAGCATTTAGGACTCCACACTACAAGCTTGAGTCTGTACAACTTAAGTTCTTTAGATAGACGTCATATAAATTTGGCCAATCTATGGGATTTAACAATCATGATATCGATAACAATTATAATACAGATATCGAACGCAACCTAAATCTCGCAGTGTAAAATCGTCACATAATTATTATGATGCACTACTTATGCGACTCATATTTTACAGGGACATAGAATGTAATATAATTTAGAGTACGTTGAGAAAACAAGTCTCTAAGTTCAACTTCCGAAACTCATGATCTCTCTTAAGAGCACTGTAATAATTAAAAAAAACACTGTTTTAATGCGTCTTGCAATAGACTGAAAAGGGCTCGGAATTCTCTAAATTTGATACAAGTGCGAGATTCGCTTAATATATGCGTGTGTTGAGATCCAATACGGAATTATATGAATAATGATTCTAATAAGGGCAGGCCATTGATCTAACAATTTTAATAAGTACCTTTGGTTTTCAGAAAACAAACCACGTAAACCAAGAGGGAAACAGTCGTCCGGAAAGTCTCTGAAAAATAAAAAATACGATCAAGAGAAACCCAATGCCATGGTCACATCTTTCGCTATATCCGAGAGGCATTGTTCTGCAGGTTGCGTGCGCGCCACTGAATGGTGAGAGAGAGAGAGGGCAGAGTGTAATCCTTGAGCGAGCCCCTCGCGAGGAGCAACATGCGGCACCACAAAGGCTTCGTTGGAGAAGCCCCGGGGAATCACTGCTGCTTCGGTCCTCCGGTGCAAGATGGCACCCCAGATTCCATGAGCTACTGACGACGCTGTAGGAAATTCAGAGGTGGTACAGAACAATGAAGTATCTACGTATTACCACTCCGATTTTCAGGATGACTGCGTTACTCTCTCAGCAATTCGATGATTTTTTGTAGTTCACTGGACCACAAAAAAAATGGTGGAAATAATTTCGAAACGAGATAATTAAATTTCGTCGTTTCATACTTCCAAATACTTTTCCATATACATTCCCTTCGTATTAGAATGAAGCCAAGTGAAAGTACATCTTATTGTTTCATAGAGGAAGTGTTCGATAAAGACAGAAGAGAGAGATAACTTACAGTTAGTGGGTTATCTACCTCCACTTTTGGTCGCATTTGCCTTAAAAAGTACAAAAATTAAAGAAAAAATAAATGCTTTATCACCTCTCCTTCATTAAACTAATCTACTATGCCATTATCATCCTCATGTATCGACCTTTTTTATGAAAATAATTAACATAGAAATCTCTTAGATTACGGTGAACCTCACCGCCAGGTAACAGATTAATCATGTTACGTCGAATGAAAATGGGAGACGGGACCGGGATTCGAACCCGGGACCTTGAGCTCTACGCGCTCATGCGCCTACCAACTGCGCCATCCCGTTCGCCTCTCGGGCCCGTCTACCATTCTCATTCAACTTGTGAAACCCAAAGACCTCTGAGGTGGTCTCGTAGAGACTAGATTCCTCATCTGAGGCGACTCCCNACATGATTAATCTGAAAATAATTAAGATAAACTTGAGTAATATGGTTTATTGATACAGTAACGATGGAGTGGACTACTCTCATGATACAGAATAAAACTACATTTTATGCAACGAACTTACGACCAAACTTCAGAAAGATAGAAATGCAATGATTGCGTGAGACAAAAGAAACGGAAGAGAAAAGTGATTTAGATGATGGGATGGTGTAAAGGGAATCCCAAATAATAGATGACAATAGGTGAGCACATTAATTTTAAAATTACTAAATGACAAAGAAATTGAAAACCTGCTCAGATAAATCTGTGGTATCTCTCCGACATTAAAAACTAAGTGCAGCAGCATATACTCCTCGAAAATTTTTCTCAAGTAAGGTGTGACATAGCTAACTCGGAATACAATGAAAATATTAGCATTCAATTAAAAGAACACACAAAATCAAATAATATTTTATACAAAATATTTTGTTGTATTTAGTTATATATTTGAGAAGAAACCACATCGTTATACCTCTAACTGGATTTTCACAGAAAATACGCTTGAACTTTGCTCAACATAGAGTGAAAAGAGTTGAAATAGTGTTGCACTTGTACAAAGCACCAGTATGTCATATTCTTTATTCACGACAAAATACTATAGATTTGAATAATCCGTATACAATCACACATGCATCGATAGATTATAAGAACATTTTAATTTTTTCCGTCCCCTCATTACCTTTTATAAAACATGTCTTGAAGATGATTTTATTTTAAGTAGAGAAATAAACGTTCATTTTTGTAATATTTCGAATAAGACTAATGTGTAGAATTAGAATAGGTACATTATCTACATGAGATATCTTTGCAAAGAATTAAAACAGGTCATATTGTCTCCACGAAAATCCCTAAGGTCTATGCAAACTTTGTGATTTCTTGGCGATTGGAAACGGATTGAAGTCGAGATTCACGCTACGGTCGTTTAGACCCACTACTCAAATACTCGTATATCTAAAAGTAAAATACCTCATATTCCTTTTTTTTTACCCCGGTAGTCAGCTCTCAGCACTCTACCTGAGATACACTGACCCCATTCTCAAGAAAAGAAGAAGGAGAAGAAAAAGAATTCTTTACTACCAATACTACTCCTTCTCACATGCATCAAGAGCAAACAAAAAAAGTTTTAATGGATTAGATGTAATTTTAAAGACTTAATCTTTGTTCGTTTTGTTTCTCAACACGTTCTAGGACACGTTTCAACTCCGTAACTCCCATTAACTCCTGTTTAACTTTAATTTATTTACGTGCCGTATCGTCGCGTCGAATCCCAATTGCATCAAGAATTCAGGAGCAATCCACCCTTTGAGCCATTTCCACTCGGTTACCTCGCAAAAGAGTTTGTGCGCTTCGCAGGATGATTCTGACGTCGTCGTGCAGAGCCCTTCCGAGAATCGTTACACAGCTGCAGTAGCAGAGATGTAAAGCAAGTTGGTCGACGAATGCTAGGAAGCCATTTGTGTCTTTCCCACGCGTCACTCCAACTCATTGCTTCCTGAGGTCTCGAAGCTGTTTAGGATGGGGAGTGACCTGACTCTAAATAACCTTCTATCTTCTCGCATAATAAATTTATTGTAAAAAAAACAGTACAAACTGCGTATGACCACGTGGAGGACAATAAGCTAATTTACTCTCCGGAAGCAAGCAAGGGACCATCCCATCAATTTCGATCAAAAGCCCTAAGGCACAGGCTGATTCAAAAATTTCAGCAAAAACTCCTAGATAAGATAAAAAGTTAGCTACGAGTTATTATACTAATAGAATGTCAAGAAGAATGGCATCATGAAGAATCAAAACATTTAAGAAGATCGTACAAAGTAACAAGATGAAGTACTTTCACACTTAACTATACGTAATGAGGGATATAGGGGGGAGGGAGCTACGGGGGCTATACCTCGCCCCTTTGGACCTGAACTCTCAACAAATATTCTTCGCCACTTTAAATTTATTAATTATTTTGTTGCTGTTTAATATTGTTGATGGTTGATTATCTACTTTATTTAAAAGATAATAGTTATAAGATTTGTTGTAGAACCATGATTTTCAAACAGAATTGCTCCCCAGGTTTCTCCCCGGAATCCCCTATCCCTCTTGACTACAGTCTTGATCCGCCACTGACTATATGTAACCTAAAATTAATTATCTTTCTCAGAAACGTTTTCACGGTATAAGAAATTTACTGGGTACGTATTTTCATTCCCTTTTGCACCTAACATTACGACACTTAATAATTTACTTATTTTCTGTCTTATGTTGTGGCGAGATACAGACAAACAAGTCTGATCTCCCACTTAACCCGATGCTTCGGGTGAAGGAATGGACGCAGGGATGTTACGTTGCCGGGGACTTTAAGGTACCGAACTGACAATGGTCTGGAGTCGGTCAGGGAAATTCCAGCTGAAAACCTCTTCCAGTTCCATCGAGGGGGAAACTGAACTCGTGTCATTTCACTAGCGTGCAATGGGAGGAAAGAGAAAAGCACCTGGTCTCAGCCAATCGTCACGTCTTTATAATCAAATTTTACACGAAAGATTGCTACAGCATGGTTGAGTAAGAGACAGGTAGACAATGTGGCTGCGCGCATAGACAAGCCTACGATTTTAATGGACTGATAGAACTAGACTGCATCTCCTGACTAGAAAATACTACATTTCATCAACATGTCAAACAATGAAATAGATCACTGTCAACTAATTTTAGATGTGGATCACTTTCACATTTCACATCACTACTTGCGATCATTTTCTTATAAACCTGCGGTTTGAAGATTCACTTACGCAACGTTTGTACGCCGAGACAAAGACGTTTTTGGGAAATAAAATAGAAGTATTGATCGTGATCCCGTGCATAAAAATGGGAATGCTTTTCAATATTTATGCATTGTGTTAGAATTTAGATTTACAAAGGTAGATATATAATTAGGTTAACCCTTACATCAACCGAGACTAAAAAACCTCTTTTCTTTTACAACGCTATTCTGTAGTTAGCTACTCACAAAATATTAAAAAGATAAATACCTCAAATGTCCTTAAATAACATATTGGACGTCATCTGACAATAAGAACCCAATTCATATGATTGGTCTACCTCGGATCTATAGATTTTTCGTTAGTTGAAACCTTACTTTTTTGTTACATGGGTAACAATTCAAAACAATTTATTAGAGTTCCTTTATAAACAAAAATACAAAATCAAATTATTAGGAAGCAACGGAAGCATTTGCGGGAGCAACAAGAAAATCTACAACGTGTCAACACTGAAATTCCTCGTCATTAAATAACCGAGTAACTACACCATTGTGCCTCTAATGGAGGGGGAAAACGAGTGAAAAGCGACATTTGGCTGCTTCACGAGTATAACGTCGTGTTACAGGTGCGTTAGTGAACGCTATTACCAACACCTGATGCCATCCTACTAGAAGTATGATGACAAGCCTTGTAATACATTAAAATCCATTACATGTTACTCATGTTACTAATGTACATTTGAGAATTTGAGTCAACGAAATAAAATTATGGTGAATGTCGTAAACGCAATAGTAATTTTATTACATGGATCGCAATCATTTCATATACGCCGGATATATTCCCATGAATAATACAGAAATACAAAAGAGAGCAGGAATGAGAGAGGTTCAGGTGTGTAGGGTAGCATTATAAAAATTGGATATTGATGTGTCACTTTGAATGACGTATCACTAATTCTCTTTTAACAACAGATTAAAATGCCAATACCAGTGAAACGATATGGCAAGAGGGTTGCTGAAGTGTACGTCAAACAGTTGTCAACCAATAAAAAATTCTAAATTGATAAGAAATAATTAAAAAAGTAATTTGCACAATTCATAATGGACAAACAATTCTATTCAAACACATACGTTAGAAACGCTCCTGTTCAGTTTCCATTTATTTAAACTCCTCCACCATAACCATCACGAATTATTAGAGCTACAAGAGCATTATAATACAGAATAGCACGTTTTAAGTAATTTACAATAAACATTAAAAAAAGAAAAAAGGCTGGGAAAAATGATTCATAATTTTAAGAGTGACATCTTATCTCTCCAAAAATACCAGCACTTCCTGAAAAGGAAGAGGGATACAATTTAAACGCGGATTTATATTTGATATAATGAACCATGTATGTTTCTTTTTATACACTTTTTCAAGGAGGAACTGCTATTTCAGAAAATTTTTCAAAGGAATTATAAAAACATGCTGTAATTTAACTTCTCCTGGAACAGAGACATGGGTGAAGAATAGTTTTATGTCTCCTCCGGGGTATTTAAGCGTGTTTCCTTGTCTCCACAAATTTCAGTAAATCTTTATCCACGGTTTACATCATAAAAATTGTTACTATTTGTCTCGGAACACAAGTTAGTTCCACAATTACAATACTATCATTTGGAACATTTTGTACGAGCTACACAAATTTGCTGAACCAAGTCCTTCGTTGTTGATTGTTCTCATTAATTAATTAAATTTTTGAAATTCATTCTCCGAAGACGGAGGGAGCGGGTTGGTTTTAAAGAGATAGAACGTTCTTAAACCCTCATATCTCAGACTTTCTCCATTTCGATACTTATTTCCGGACATATTCCCATTAATAAATGAAAATTTGCCACCATGTATTATCTGTAATGATTGATCAAACCACAAACGTAGTCAGACAATACTTCCATGACTGCCAATGATTTAAGTGCTCAACAGTTATGCGTTCCTAATAGCGTTATCGCACTGTCACAAGGCTATTTATTTTTCAGTCCGATTCCAACGACGTGTGGTTGTAAATCTCATAACAGCTTTTCATTTGGGAAGTGAATGCATAATTTGCGTCAAAAAGCAAATGTATAAATTGCGCAATTATGATTCAGATATTATTCAACCAAAATTCCCAAATTACCAACTTAATTAATAATTTGACGTCCACAAGTTGAAGTTGAGGAAAAAACAGATTTACAAGCCTCCGATAATTATGATCATATTAATCAGTCAACACATGTAAACAAATCAGGAATTACGAATAGAAAATAGTACGAATAGCAAATTTGAAAAAAAAATTAGGCTAATCAAAACCATTCTTCAAAAAGTCAAGGGAAAAAAAATCGAACATCTTAGCATGTTACATAAGCGTACAAATATCATCGAAATTAGGAGAACTGAAAATCGTGCTCCTTTAGATATTTTAACAAACATGGTTAATAATCATCCTAATGCAGGTATTCAACATCAACTTTTCAATATATACTTTGTAAAAAAAAAAGGATTTTCCGTCTTGCTCACCAAAATGATGTACTTTCTCCATAATGACTAGTAGATTGTCGGCTTATTTACCTGCAAAGAAAAATGTACTCTATGATTTGACCAAAATTCTGCCTAGAAAGACAACAAAAAGAAAATTAAAAAATACATTTCCAGTACATCCAAAATAAAATATATTTCAAAAGTTATGAACAGTTTAAGAATTTATTTATTGCTGAGAGAGACAAGGACAACGTACTTGCAAAGAAATTAATCCCTGTCACCTCTTGATAAGTGCAATCTGGTAAAGTGTTATAGCACTAGAAAGTAGTTTTGTCAACATAAGTCCAGTGTTAGAACATATAATTTTGTTACCTCGTGAAAATTTCAACTGTCACGTAGCAATTTGTCATGAGAAGCATTTAATCTACAGAGCATCTGAATAATTAGTATAATCCATGGAACCATTCATAGCACCATTTGCAAGGTAATCCTGTCACAGGCGCAAATGATGCAGTTGTAACTGATAAACCGCGTGAGTTCACGCGTCTGAGATACACAAATTCATCATACCTTAATAATGGTGAAATAATTTTAACTCGGCTGTTCTTTCTAAAACGTTTTCAAGCCTTTCTTGGAAATCTCGTTATTTTTAATTGATAATTTTTATCGGAAACATTTTATCTTGACACGCAAAATTCATTCGAATCGTATATACGTAGAATCTCGCCCTCTTGTCATATCAGATAAATATTAATTCATGATCCGTCCTTGATAGCGTTTTCAAATAAATTTTCATAAAAATTTCAGTGTAAAGTTATGAGAAGGCGATCTAGCATGGTCATCTTATTACGTCAACAACTACAAACATACCACCATAAAACCAGAGGAAACCTCTGAAGTCACTCAAAACCTAACTGAGCGAACAGAAACTAAACAATTCGGGAGGATGTCTCACTCAATACTCCAAGTCTTCTTCTTATAGTAGCAACATAAAATTAATTGTAAAACACACCGACTTTATATTACATCAAAACAAGCGAGATAGAACCTTCATACCAACCTTTCCTTGAATAAAGTTTTAAACAAAACTATGAAAAATAGAGAAATTGTAACCTGCGACCTTTTCAGACGGTCACACTATCGACCAAGAAAGGTTTAAAGTTATAATTTATTGATTTATCGAGATTTCATAATGGAGATAAATTACAATGAAAAATACTAAGAAGAAACAAAATTTAAGGAGATTTTAATACATTTTCTTCGCCATTACAATCAAAACTTCCCTTGAGAAAGCATACGCGTATATGAGGAGTTGAGTGAGAAATAAAGAAACTGGCAAAAGTAGAATCGTTTGGCTTTCTACAAGAACAAGCACAAAGTTCCTCGGGGTCCAACGCAGGCACCAAAGCTGAGAGATTCAATTTACTTAAAAGACTACGACGGCAGATAAAAAGGAACGTGTAAGTGCACCTGCAAAAAAACGCTTTCACTTCTGCATGTCACTTCAGATGACCTACTCGTCAAAACCGCATTGGCCTGTGAGATATCGCTTGAAAAATCTTACTGTAAGCGATTTATGCGGGTGCTTTGTTCGTCGGCACTGCTCGGGATTATAGCTTATCGATCTTCACAGGGTTGGGTCTGTGCGTGGGACACAACCACACCATACAAGCTTTTGTTTCAGTTTTTATATCAGTACGATGATGCTTAAATTTCCTTCATTGTTGCTTCCTTATCGTCAGCTTATTTATTAGTTATACGTGTTATTAGTTATATTATTTATTAGTTATATTAGTTAGTCTGGAAAGTATTATAGAATATAAATTCTAATTAATATTTTACATATTTAATTAATTACCATAATGTACCAAACAGCATTAATTTTTTTTACCTACAACACAAACAAAATCTTCAACGAATTTGGCCCATTATCTGTAGTCATTCATACCTTTTTTTTTTCTTGAGTGTGTGTGTTCAGACATTTTCTACAAATATGACACTAGACAAGTGGACACCCCAGTTTACGCCCCAGTTATTAAGTACACGAGAGCACGAGGCATTTTCCGGCCACAAAATACGTATCGCTGTCGATTGGCAGATCAATCGCGCTAGAAGCGCGAGTCTATAACAGGCGAGCAGCGGACTAGCAACGTCCCCACTCGACATGAGGCGACCCTTCACTCTCTCGCTCATCAGCAGTCTTCACTGGAGCAGGTACTCGCTCTCATCACTCGCTCCCGAGCAGCTCGCACTAGTAGGGCCGCAGTTCACTCGCACTCATCACTCGCCATCATTTGCCTCACCAGGCAGGCACTAGCTCGTGATTACCTTTACCGGAGCAATCATAATTTGCCTCACCATGTTGGCACGCTGCGGGACGCACTCATCGACTTCTACGGTCAGCGGTACCAGCGCCATCTCAGCTCGTTGCTCACGCAGCATCATCAGGCGAACCATTCGCCGCACGGCTACCGCGCCATCCAGCAACACATCATCCCCGCGAGCCACGGCGCATGGCTCACTCGCCGCCAGTCGTCATCGGTGAACTTACGCACGCACAACAATTGCCACGCCATCCGAGCTGGGTCCTATGAAGGAAGCTGGATTATCTCACCTCACCCAGAGAATCTCAGCTTTGTATCACTTTTACAACCTTCATATTTATGTCATGTTCATTGTGTTATTAAACTGTTTTGTTGGCAAATTCAAGGTCTAGGCACACCACACCTCATTTTCCTTAATTTGTTCAAACATTTTGGTCCTTCGAACCCGAATTACCTTCCCCGGTGTATAGATGAAGTTTCACGAAAAATTTCTACATTATGGTTCTTCGAGCCGGATATCAATGTGCAGCTATTTTTCTACGGGAAAATGTCTACACAGTGTCTATGGAGATAGTTTATTTATAATTGTTACATTGGTACTATATTTTTATCATTATGTAAATATGTATCAAAAACAAAATGATATATCGAAAAAGATAATCGATAATTGTTCCAAAAAGATAATCGACAAGGGGTCTGCGATCGGTTATGTAAAAACTAAACTTCGCTTCTCCTAACCGTAGAGCCGGTCTAATATCACGAGAAAATTATCAGAGAAGGGTTACACTCGGTTCACATCATTTGTCAAATAGAAAGAAAATTTAAAAAACAATTAAAACATTTTCGTTCGCAACATGACACCCACATATTCGTTGCTTAAGATCGTTGATGAAGATAAGGTCTGTGCTATGGTAAAGAAGAGTCTGATGTGAGAAAAACCTCCCACGCGAACTTTCAGACTTTACAACATACCAAAATTTTCTTTAAAGTTATTTACATCAACACATACAGCAGAATTAATGGAGAATCTACACTTAAAATCACTTTTAGGCGTATTTTCCCCTAAATCATAGTCGGACGTAAAAGTTAGTTTTATGCATTTTTTTTCCTGCTATTTAATTATGGGTTCATTACATTGTGAATTTGATAATATTTTTATAGATCATTCAGGACTAAAGAAATTTCCTTATTGCTTACTTCGTGGCAACATGTCCTCTATCTATCAAGCTGAAATAGTAAAATAACATTGTTTTAGTACGTGTAAATGAATAATTTAAACTACAAAGTTTTAGTTACTTAAATTTCGTTGAATGGATGAATGTACATAAGGGTTTTGTCTCTTTTATGTATTGTGAAACAAACCTTCATCCCTAGTTCATCCCACCCCCAATAGTCACTCAATAATAGATTTTCCTGTCTTTTCGTTTTAGGGGGTCTCTGCATAAGCTAAGGAGAAAAATTGGAAATGAAATTTAAAAACTTTGAGAACGACATATAGGTGACGACGATCCGCATTCTCCGGACGTCTTATCTTATTCCGACATTACAAAAATGAATACTGAATAAGTAAGAATAGTTATGTTCAATACTGTCTGTGAACAGAGAACAGCAGAAATGTCACTTATCAACATATTGACAACATACAAACACCCAGTGAGCAACGGTTACCATTCCCGTCGTATACTCGTAGCAACAGCACAAAAGGAAACGACGAAGAAAAGGAACACTATCCTCTTTAGCGTCAACTCTACACAGAGGCTGCCAATATTGGCAAATGGAAATTGCGCTTTTGCAAAGGAGGTGAAATCATTAACGAGCTTCTCTACATTCATCGAACCCGTCGGCGCTTCTGTCGTGCTCCAATGAAATGACAAACGGGAATTCCCTGTCGCCTGCGACGAACTTCTAATTTCCATTGTCGAACATTCGTCTGTTTACTCAACAGATAAAAGGACGTTCAAACGATTCGGAGAGAATGGTGTTATCTGCGAATCTGTATCTTAAGTCACTCAGTCAATGAAAGAATGACAAGGCAATGGGAGAAAGATAAAAGATTTCGTTAAAGACGATGGCAGTTTCTATATATTAAGGAATCATTTTGTAAGCCAAAACATAACAAAACGTAAGGCACCACGCATTACTTCCGAACTTGTATTATATTATTTTAAGAGTTCAATGTGAGTAATGAATTTCTCCATAAACATGCGTAAAAATGGATAGAAAATGACCCTATAGAAATGTTTAAAATGCTCAAAGATAAGTGAGGAACATTATCCTTTTGTTTTCCTCCTCCGGAGAGAAAGTTTTTAAAAGAAAGGAAAAAATAAAAGATACACCCCGATTTCAGCAAAACTAGTAACGAGAAACCAAGTCAATTGTAATGATTTCGTCTTGGAGGATGTGTTTTTCTTAATATCATAAGGAGAATGAGATTCAAGAAGAGGAAACTAAAAATTTTAAAACGAAAGAAATTTACTCGTGAGTTTTCGTACATTCTAGGTCATGGAAGAAAATGTTACGAAGGTTACTTTAATGGCAACTTTTTTATTAGAACTATTAAGTTAGGCTACTTAGGAGTATCTCGCCAAGCAAGACAAGTAAATCTGAAGAAAATGAAAATTATAAGATATTTTTTATTAAACAATACACTTCTCCACATCATTCATGACATCTTCATTTCGTTAACTTCACCGCATACCGTGAATCGCCAACTGCAACGTACTAGTGCGTCTTTCGCATCCCTCCTCCCCGACACACAACCCCAATGCACGCGCTAAGAGATTTAGGGACGGCGACCGCATGCGGCCGTAACTCGATTACGGCAGACAGGTGGCGCCCCAACGGCGTCGACGAGATCTACGAGCAGAGGCGCAGCGAACGAGGTGAGATCAGGCGCAGGATGATTGGGTCCGCGCCCATGCAAATGGCTTAATTGATTAAGAGGCTGCGGAAGCCGCAATCATAACCAGAATGAATGGATGTTTGGGAATGGTTTTGACTATTCAGCTTTTACTTTTTTTGTATTATTTGAGTAAATATAATTTAAAATACTAATTGGAGACAATTTCATAAAGGTGTGAAAAAATTGATTCAAAAACCAAAACCAAAAATTATTCTTTATTTTATTAAATTAAAAAAATTACCTCACTTAAAATTAACATAAAAGTGGATTTTTCTTTGAACGGAATAATTTCAGGGAAGTGGTTAGTAAGGTATTTTAGACGCGACTTGGAAATTCTGTGACCGAACAAATAAGTACTTTAACAGATTTTCGCCATTTACAGGTTTCACAAAAAATAGTTTTCTCCTTTTACATACTTCAAATAACATATAAACAAAATATTATTATGAATTTAATTCCAAAATTGAGAAAAATTATTGCAGTAGAACCTATTTAATCGGGTCCACACCGAATTAGGGGCATCCCGAATTAGGGATTTTCCGGAGGTGTTTTCTGAAAATGGAGTTTAACAAAGAAAACCCAAGTTATTCATATATTTATCATTATACATATATTATATTTATTATTTAGTTTAAACAAATAATTGGTATATACCATTAAGTTAATAAACAATGGAAGTAACGTCACGAATTACGGCAAACATCAATGAAGAGGAATGAAAATGATTGGGACTATGGAATATTCCGGATTATAGAATGTCGGTCTAAAGAGGTTTTAGTATATAAGGGATCTCGTAGCTCTGACGATACTGAGATAGCACTCAGCGCGTCGCGTACTTTGATGCGACTGGTGATGCAGTGAGACCGTGTGTCCCGTTGAAGATCACAAAGTATTTCGCCCTCCAGCGGCGACACAGAGAAGATTTATTTCAAGAGGCCGGAAGGCGAATACGAGAAACAAGGGGAGAGGAGTCGGCATGAGGACGCGTCTCATGGCGATGATGGGGCGCCGCCGCGGGCGTTGGATGAGCACGGCATCAAGAGGAGGGACTGAGTGACGCGGATGGTGTAAAATAACAATAGTGTATGGCTTGATGGATGTCGCTAGCTGAGGGAAACTTTTGGAATTGAAATAAATTCTGGAAAACAAGAATGAATCAATAACAAACCTAGTGAATCTCAGGCGTAAGAAAAAAAATGGTAAATGACTATCATAAATAATCAAGTACTTGATTACCTGACGACGGCGTAAATACACGACGAAACGTAGTGAGATATTCACAGAAAATAAAAATATTATTCGTCCATAAAATGTCGTAATTTTTTAATTATTTATTTAATTACATTACATAATGGATGTTAATAGTAGTAGAATAATCAAGTATAATAGTAGTAGAATAATCAAGTCTAACATATCTTACTAGTGACAAAAATGGAGCATGTATACAGCGATAAATATATAAATATCATGAGTATATTCAATTGCATATCAGTGAAACTATATATGATGAATAGTGTGATCAAATCCCTTTTCATTTTGGCCTACTCACTATTCGTTTACGTTTAAAAGATTTTGAAACCCCGCCGGATTTTGGTTTTCGGATCAATGGAAGAATCAGTTTTTGAAATTTCATATCAACATTTTTTATAAGTGATATTTCGATTTATTTATAACAAGAGAATTTACCAGTGCTGTAACAAAACTACGGGAATCGTAACTTATAAAATCTAGAGCAGAATTCTATTTCTATAGAGCTCGTGATACTACCAGGAAAAACCTTTATGTTTCTTAAATGATTCCAAAAAAAATAATGACAACTATTGTTTGATAATACAACGAACCATATATGTTTTCGTATGTTAATATTATGTCCTTTAACAAGTTTTTCAAAAATTTATTTATTCCGATCCACCATACGCTTTCTTTCATATACGATGGCATTATTATGGCATATATTTTGACATTTCAGACAAGGTGAAAAAAATGAACATTTGACCCACAAAATAAATATTTCAAAATGTAAATTAAGTGAATGAAAGAAAGAAAGTACCTTTGTTTTTGGGATAATGATAATTCAGTATTGTGACGAAGAAGAAGAAGAAGAAGAAGAAGAAGAAGAAGAAGAAGAAGGAGAGAGAGAGAGAGAGAGAAGTCCCGAGATATCGAGTAAATAGTGAAAATTCTGGGTGCACAAAATTAAAGAAGAGATCAATTAATTCGAAGTGGAGAGGTTTATTGAAGGAAAACATTTTAGAGAGAAAAAATCAAGATTTTAATAAATTATAATACTTGCAATAGAGTGATCTTTGAAAAAAATTTAATTATCAGTATTTTGATGTTATCTCTGATTAAATTTCTTCTAGTTGTTTGTTGATAGCTACATATTGGAGAGATAAACAACTTTCGAAACTACAAAGAGAATGATTCAAAGAGTCCAAAAAATACTAGCACGGCTTTCAACAGAAAGACAATATAGAGTTGAAAACTATATCTGTTCTTGACAGTGCAGGGAACCAAGTCTCTCTGGCGTCAAAAGTTGAACGATTGGAAATCGAAATGGAGGCGGCGATGGCCTGAAGGGAATATTTGCCATGCGAAAAGTTTTCCTACTTTTTACTCGCTCCGGAAGGGGAAAAACTTGTTAATCTATAAAAAGCTTGCAAGCAACTTTGTCATCCCAAAAGTTTTCTTTCGGAAAATAAACAAGGACATACATCTCTACATATAGCATTTTAAAATATATGAAAACTGCACACAACTTCATAAGAGAAAAATACTCGAAAGGATAATGGATCCTCCTTTAATAGCAAATAATAAAGCGTGAAAATAATAACTTTACTTAAAAAAAACTGAACGTTCGAGTTATTATTGGTTTCTTGAATGCGTACTTTATTAAACAGTATAGTCCTTATTTTCTCATAAATGTGGTGTATAGAAACTATTGTAATCGTGAAAAATTTCGAAAACGAGATTAGTACGGAAATATGCCTTTTAGAAGTATCTGATTCCGAAAAAGTTGTTTTTGGCATAAAGTCCGTCCGTCTGTCTGCGCGCGGCAGTTCTCACGGAATTTTCATTTTAGTCTACGAAAAGTGTATTCTACGTCTGTTTGGTCCATTTACACTGCTAAATAGTATTCAAGCTTCTTGAAACAGTAAACTAATGTGTAAGTGTTGCAGACAAAAATTATTTTACCGCGTCTGTACCAAACTTTCAAGCGAAAAACTGCTAATGCAGATGTTATGCATACTAATAGTACTTTACGTCCAAAAAATTTAACCAAAATCGTTGGAGCTGTTTTTGAGAAACATTCAAATGAGTACTTTGACCTTCATGTGAAGTACCCTTTGTTTTAAAGTAAAAAAAAATTAGAGCACGTGCATCGACAACAGTTTAATTCTACCGTAAATACGAAATGCGAATCAAATTTAATCATCCGTTTACTCAGAAGCGCTGCGCATAGAAGGACAGACGGAAGTACGGACGGACATTATGCCAAAAACAACTTATGAAAACCAAACCAAATATACAAAACTATTCTACAAACCAAAAAACCAAAAGAAACATATAGGATCGCGAAAATGGATATTTCCGTCGAAATCTCGCTTTCAAAATTTTTCACGATTACAAAACTTTCTATATATTACTTATAAGAAAACGTAAAAACGATAAACATGTATGATACTCGTACAGGAATAAATTTAGAGACAAAGCTTCAATACCGTTACTTCCGTAGTTCACTCTGGCACATGATTTCATCAATCTCGTCTCTAAATGAACTGATAATTAATTTTGAAAACAGTGACATAATTTTTGATCATTGTACTAGTATTATTTTTTGGTAAGCAAAATTGGTCAATAGTACTTTCACGTTCATATACTAAGGTAAAAACTGACTTTTCATAGGACCAATAACGTAATTATTTTTATGGCACTAATAGGTATTTATATTTATGTTGATCTGTATTGATGTTGATGTAAGTAAAATGTAAAGACTGCTACATTTAAATCAATTACTTATGTAGAAGGTCTATCAGAAAGGCCAAGTAAAGCTTTGAAAAATAAAGAAGTGGGTATTGCATATGAAAGTAGCAAAAAATATTGGTAGACATTTGTTTAGTACAGTAAAACAAAAGATTGAGAAAACTGATACAAAAAATGTTGTATATCAGGTAAATTGTAATGAGTGTGATAAGGTTTATGTTGGGCAATCCTCACAGTTGGTAAATAAGAGATTCAAATAGCAAATATATGATCTCAAGAAGGCTCAACCCATGTGTGCTTTAGCAAAACATGCATTGGCAAATCAACACAGTTTTGATTTTCAAAATACAAGAATTTTATCTGTGGAACCTAATTATAAAAAAACATTAATAAAAGAAATGGTTCACATCACTAAGTTAAGTGATAGAACTTTATTGGAAAATGGGTTGGCAGCAGTGGTAAGGGTGTTTTGTCGTGACTGACTTTTGAATTGACATTTGTATGTTTGACCTACACCAGGAAGGTGGTAGACATGTAGTGTGTTTAGAGATTATGGCTGGAGGTTAGTAATGATGGTGTTTCATAGCATACGGGTACGTAGTTTTGTAGAATAGAAGTTTTGGGTATGTGGTAGTAACAGTTTTTAGAGTTAGATAAGGAGTAAACATTGATATATTATGTTATAAGTGTACAATAATGGAAAATGCGTATGTTTTTTGTAGCTCTGATGAAGGCAAAATAAATTGCCGAAACGTTGGCGTTGTAAAAGCAAGATTTTTTTTATAGTTGACCAATCCTCGAAGAAACTTCTGTTAATTTGTATTTAATTATCTCAAATTTGTTTCATTTTTTATTTCCAAAATTCTAGAATTGGTTATAGACTTTTCTTTAGCTAATTCTTTCCTCTCTATTCAACTATAATTCAACATTTAACTCGAAAGAGCGAAAGTAACAAGACACGAGAGAAGATCATGCAAAATGCCAACTTCTCTTTTGGTTGTACACATCACGATGAAGAATTCTTTTGTTCAAATAAAAAGATATTTAATACAAAATGAGGTCAAAGGAACTGTTGTTGTTTTTTTCATATTGTGTATGAATGTCTACGAATGTGCACTGAAGAGTTGAAACTTTTCGACATATCTACAAACAAATTTCAATTTGACTAAGATATCGAGCATTGTGACTGTATACTCCCAACCCCTCCCACAGAGCAACGTTGTAATATACAGACTTAAACTTCTACATATTATAAGTTTCATGAAAAGTAAAATGAATTTCTTGAAAACTTCATTCAATTTGATTTTTAATTAAACAAACTTCAGCGTTCGACTTAAATTGCAATTCTTCTTTCAAACTGTCCGGAAGGAAGGAATTGGCTAAAATATTACATACAGCGATACACACGTTACGATTAACAGTAAAAACAGTATAATCTCATTCCCGCGACACACAGATATTGCCTCAAACATTTGTAATTATCCCCAATTATCTGACATTTCAAAGTGTATTGCATCCATATTTGCCAATTGCTGGTGTATTACTACATCACATAGTTTTTCTACTTTCGTTCAGTGTTATTTCATACAAAACAAGCACTCTCAAGCAATTACTCCTCATCAATACAAATTTTTTTTTTGGTGGGGGGGAAACGATTTCTTAGGAGGTAAAGAGGAATCCCATCGCTCAAGCAATTTTATTTTTCTTCACGGATGTTATCGTAAACGCACAATAACTTATATCACACTAGCTTCACTCAACCAACCTCGTCCTGGACATGAATCGGTGTCTTCCAGGCAATTGCCCACAATTTGGCGAAGTTTCATAAATATATAGAATCAGTAGGTAAAATAACAGGAATCATACCTGACTAAAACAAATTTGTGTCTTGACAAGGAAATAAATCATAAGGAAAGAATTAATTTTCTCGAGCTACTGTAAAATTTTCTAAGTGGAATAAAAATATCGAAAAAAAAATATTAGCTGATATATTTATAAAACAAAGTATAATGTAATATATATTTAAAGTATACGAGAGAAAGAAAAATATTTCGAATCATATACAATAAATGAATACTCAACAATCGCGGAAGGAAAACCTGAGAAAAATAGGAAACCCGGTCTTCTTTCCTCGTGAAAACGCTATACGGACAATAGTGTGGACCACATGAGGTGAGGTGGTAGGGCGACATTCTATGAAGATATATATTGATTAAACTACGAAAAATTGTATGAAGTGGACGGAAAGAGATCGATTGAAACTCCCGAGTGACGCTGATCAGTTCCACTATAGCCTGAAAACATACGTAGAAAAAAACGTGACTTCAGCTCTAACGAGAAGTGACTAATTTTTCTAAACGTTCTCCAAAATTCGATGCTTTGGCGTCCAATAAAGAATGTAATTTTCGGTATGGGAATGCTACGCGGGAATACAATGCTATTCGCGAGAGATTCCGTTCAATGTATTCGTTCCAGCACGAACAAATTCCTCGTTCGTGAATGTGGTTTTTTTACTCCAGCAAAAAGACACCTCATTCGCCTGATGCAACAGGAAAACGGATGCAGTCTACTCCGCGGAATGGCGCTGGGCGTTCGGCGACACTCTTCCTCGCAAAAACTTCCAAAACAGACACGCAGCAGAAACACAATTAATTTCCGCTTTGTTTACTCGAGGTTAAGTATGCCCGCCGAAATTTAATCAAGGCTGCTCCATCAGGAGGTTGTTGGGCAAGGTGTCGGTGTCGGAGGTTACAGGAAGGAGATGGGCTCAGGGAGGGAGAGACGTGTTAGAGAGATGGAAGAGGTGCAAGAGAAGGAGCGTACGTCGATGAAACCGTGGTCGGAGGGAGACAGACAGACAGACATGTCACAGGACAGATGAAATATATAGATTCTCTATACCATAGCTGTTTCAGGAAGGTACACTAATTCAATTACAGTTTTATTTTTGTCCAGGCAAAAGATTAAAGTTATTGATTGAAATATTTTTTCTAAACTATTTATTTTTAAATCAACTTACGTAGGCCTACTAGTCAATTACTCACCTCCTTTATAAATATCTTCTATTTAAATATTCCGTACATTGGTCTATAAGTTCTATATAAATAAGTTTTCTATAAATTTTATGCTACTGCATATTCTGACAATCATCAATGCATTTGTTTAATTAAGATTTTTTATTCAAATTTTGATAATACATTTTCAGACGCCTTGAGTCATTAAAAAGCTTTAAATGAACGAATTCGTTCATGCAGAACTTAAAACAAGCACTAGTAATTGAAATAATGATTTTGTACATAACATTGTCAACTATTTCTCATCATATTATCACTCTCATCTCAATACATTCATAATAATTTGTTCTAGTGTTTCAAACATGGAATGAGCTGCGCTATCTGTAATACACGCTGACGTTTAATCTGTTAATGTTTCTATTATACATTACGACCACAGATTAAACGTGTCCTAAATGTGTCAGAAATTTAGAGATTGATTCCAGATATTATCGTGTTAGAAGCATTTATCAGATTGAAAAAAAATCGCAGAATGATGTTAATGTAATTTACACCATCTTTTTCTGTGACAAAAAACTAAACTGTCAACTATTGAGTTTAATTGGGATAAATGAATAAAGTATAGTCATGAACAATACCATTAAACCCCCCAGGGGACTTATATCTAGTAAGTACGTGTTTGGCGAACACGGGGCCCCGAGCTGAGTCTGGCATTGCTTCCACTTACTTGTGCCAGGCTCCTTTTTTTCCTCTTTTCTGACCTCCCTTGGTCACCTCTTGTTCTTTTTGATCCCGACGCTATTAAGGCTAGGGTGTCTTTCATTTTCTTCATTCCTCTCATTTTGTCCCCCCTCATGTCATGTGCCCCCTCATTTTTTGCCCCCCCCTCCATTTGATGTTTTGATGTATGTTTGGATATTCAGGAGGGTTTTTAGTGGGTATGGTTGAATCATTCGGCGAGTCCCACACGCGGGGAGAGTCATGTTGGTTCTCCTCAGTGCGTAACTGCATTTTCTCTACCTGTACAAGTTTTTCGGGCTCCAATGACCTTTGATGTCGGCATGAGCCGTAAAGCCCCCCCCCCCCCCCAAAAAAAAAAACAACATTAAATGGTATGAGAGAATGTTAAAATTCGATATTGAAGGTATAAAAATATTGTTTCACTGTTGCATTTAATATTGGAATAACTTCCAATATAATTCAATATTTTTGAACAAAGTACATAGATCTCGCACAAAGTTCTGCCTTATCTTATTCAAGAATCTCCTTAATCTTCAAATATCCTAATTAACATTTACTCCAGCTTCTTCCTGCAACACAGGGTGCAAGTAGTTGGCTCGCTTTGACATCCAGCTATTCAACTTTCGCGGAGCGTCTTCTGCCAATCATCTTCGCTTTCTCCCACTCGTCGTCTCGCAGAAGGGAGCCGCGTCGCGCATCGCAACGAAGCGCAGACTCATTTAGAGATTCGAGAAACATCGAAGGAAACGAGACATCGAGCCCCATTCCGCATCGATGGGAACCGTCGTAACGACTCTAGGTGGGAGGCTGAGTGAGAAAGGGCGAGGACTAACAAGTTCGACCTCATCTCGATGTTACAAACTGTCGTTATCCTAATTTCAGAGGTTTCCTAGTTCGGAGAATTTCGCGCAGAGTTGTTAAAGAGAGTAACTAGAGGAGCTATCTTTTGGAAGTAACATCAAATTAGGCGTTGCTTGTTAGTAGCTACTAGGAGATAATTATCCTTATCTTCGACTAAGTAAGCAATTACCTTTACTTGATAATTTGGTTTACGTAAAAGTTTATAATCGTAATTTCGTCATTATTGGGTTGTAGCATTCACCATGATGTATCACACATAATACAAAAATAAGAATTAGAAGTAATGAAAAACAATTTCATTCAATTTCAGAATTTATCAACGTTTTAGACCTTAAGTGATTGTTTAACAAAAATATTTACCCTATTATTTAACCTGAGTTACCTATGCGTAAGATAATTTAATACAATCGCAGATATAAAAAAGTAATTGAACCTGGACATCACAAAATGTTAATGCATTATACCTCACATATTTTAGAACATAATATAATTCGATAATGATGAAAAATGCACACTTATGTAACAATTATTTAAACTTAATTACAATTCAATTAACTTAATTTGTACAATTTTTATCATGCTCTCTTCACACACATTAAAAAGGGAACATCCAGCCAGTTTTTTGAGAAATTGTAATAACCAAAATCGTATTCAAATAGAAGGGGAATCATATGATTCTTCACTAACATAATAATACCGGTAAGATAAAATAAAACAGTTTTATAACGCATGAATAAAAAAACATTCGCAACTTTATCACAAGAGCCCCTGATTTCCCAAGTTAACGTGAACTGATTACGAGGACGGCGTTAATTATATTTGCGCAGATATAGCTTATTTTGAAGTAGGAGTCGCTACAGTCCCAAATGTCTCATTTAGCAAAGTAAAAGTATGTCACAAGATTTTGATTTATAATCTTACACCACGACCGTAGTAATGAATAAAATGAAAAATGTGTCCAAAGTTTAACATTGAATTCGTCAGCAAACTTCGATAATTACATGTTGTTGTTTTTTCAGGATGAGAGTTCAATTTCACGAATAAGGTTTTTTACCTTAAAAACGGATATTTTGTTGTAGTACTATGATCGTATAAGAAATTCCGAAAAAAACGATTCCATGACCTTTCCAACTCGACTTTTCTTATTTCTTTCGTGAATGTTAATATTTTGAGAACGCAGACAAATAAGTATCGTGTAAATTAAGTCCATGAATCCTAGCATGATAGAAAGCTAGGGAGTAATTTGATTAGGTATCATAGATAAGAAATAGAAAAAAATTAGATAATCACATTTTTCTTCCTGTATTCGTATATTTCTAAAAACATTCAAATATGTGTCTTAAAACATTTCAATGAATTACATTCCTATTACCGCTACATGGATGCGTTCCGAGAAAAGTTAAAATATGAGAGTAAATGTTGAATATAACACGAATTCTATTTAATGGAATTACTGGTACTTATGATTTTCATTTTAAACCAAACAAATTTCTGAATTGGTAATGAAATAACATTTTTATACAAATAGTCTGGTTTTGTAAGACGCCAAAGATTGGAATATTACTTACGTAATGAAAAATCAAAATTAATTTGGAATATATTGGAAGTTACTGGGAGGAATTTAAAATTGGTTTAAATTTTGCTTAAGCAGTTAATATGAATCAAAATGAAATGTGGCAAAAAATAAAGCTTACATAAAAACAAGCTCCCATAAAAAGACACAAGTCATGTCCATCAATTTATATTTCGGGCAAATTATAATATTTCCAGTCAATGGAAAAGAGGGAATATTACTAAACCATTCAAGACTAAACACAAAGACGCCAATTTTTTATAAAAATATTTAATAACACGCGTTTTACGAAAATAGAGCATCATTCTCTTGTCAAGTGTTAAAAATTCCGATTTTGTAAGGAATGAAGGAGATCTGATTCCGCTGTAGCAAACACTTTTTAAGCTTTTGGAAGGAACGAAAGATCGACGTTTCTAGTGTATCATGGCACAGTAACAGAGAGGACTTCTATACAGAAGCAAACGTGGCAGCATTTTCTCCATTTTCATTTGTATGTAAGAGTTGTTGTTTTTAAATATTCTTCGAATGGCCATCCAAACAAAATGAATCACTATTTTAAATTACTCTTCCTGTTTCATCAAATTTCTGTAAATTAAGCCGTCATTTCCGGGAGTTGAGCTTCAAGACAAAGTTAACTATACGGTTTTTGTGCATAAAATAGGACATAGAAACAAAAATTATCCTTTAAAAACCTTATACTCATATCTAGAATTCAGAAAGTATAGTGCACCGCTATACTTTTATACCTATAACCATTTCTATGAATCCATGTCAAAAACATATTTTCGAAGCCGCTAATGCATTAAATATATTTCCTTGTATAAAAAGAATATATTATTTTACATTTTGCATGTGAGAACTTAGATTCTAAGTACGGGTAATAAAACAGACAATGAACCTAGACACGAGGCACGCATCCAAGAAAAAAAAACTCAACACATTTTCTCCTCCCCATGTAGCATGCCAAGATCCATTCATGAACATTTGTAATACCACGCCCATCTTCCACGCGTCACAGGAAATTCTCTTGTTTCTCTTCTTCACGGGCGATGCGAGAGAACAGCGTTTTCGCTGCAAGATAATAACGGATAAGTGAGCTGAATCTACACAGACAATTGTTTAAATGCAATGTGTCGTCATGTTATTCTCGTGCTGTCAAGATCTCATGAAGTTAAACAAAAGAAATGCAAGAGGAACTTGCCTTTACGATTATTTGCTGCTACTCCATTTTCTCATTACATTTGGCACAGATGAGGTACGATACTCAAGTGTAAAATTCTCTGTTGGATGGATGTTCTTATGAGTATCCTTTACACGAAAGCTAATTGAGAGATTATCCAGAGATTTCAATTTTCAAAATTCTATTGTAGTAATGATACATATAAAGAGTGAATTATGCGAGAGATCGGGAATCAGAATCTATCAGTATCCCTTATTTCAACAAATCGGCCGGATAGCTATATGCACGCTAAAACCCTGTTTATTGTACACGGTTTTTACACTTTTTTGTACAACGATAATATAGATCATGACTTGATCAGAATACTTCTGAAAGAATCTATATACTAAGAGACAAAATAGATATAATGAACAATAAATAATAAATTTAAATCACATGTGAGTCGTTGGTTAATTAATTTTTTATGGTTGCAATCTAAAATATTGCAAATATCCATCCGTACGACGAGAAAACAATTTGTATTATATAATATTCTCCAACAAAGATCTTCATTACCTAGAAAATATTTAAATTAGTGTTCCTCCTTTGTTTCATTAATAACTGTGGTTGTAAATTGCCTAAACTCAGAAACATCCTAACAAGAGAGAATACAAACTCGGAAAATTATTTTCTTTCCCAACGATTTGTAGTATAATTGTCTATGGATCGTTTATTTATTTTTCTAATTATACAAAATTTATTTCATGAGTTATCATGATGCATTGCAAAAATAATCGTTCATAAGTGATAACTATAATTGAGGAAATATTCCTTCCATATTTTTGTTTAAACTTTTTTCCTGTCTGAACTCATATTTCAAAAGAAAACCTTATGATCTCGAGAACAAAATAGGGGTGAGTGAAATAAATACAGACAGTCGGTAATTACGGACAGTAAAGCTTTGGTTGTATATCACGAAATTATTTCAAAAATACTTTTGATTGTTATAGAATTTGTTGCAAAACATCGGTTAATTTCACGAATTTTAAAATGAAATTATAACTCTTTTTAAGCAAATTTACAAGGCATAATTTTGAGCCAATTATTAACATTATCCGAATAATTAATTTATCCATCAAAGCTATTATTTTCATCAATCGTTTCGTGTCCCTAATAATTTTCTTTATTAACAAGTTTTTGCTTAAACAAAATTAGGTGGCGAACTTGGAAATATATTTATTGTTATTAATTATTTCTAAAATATTTTTGCAAATATGTTTCGGGGGTAATTGCGTATAGCGCATTAAACATTTGGATCAATAAGAGGTCAATATGTACATAATTATAGATATTTCATTTTCAAAGAAGCTTTATTACTACTTTTATATTTTGGATACGTTTTAGATAGCTAGGTCAGAAATACAGCTTCAACTACCTTATACAAATCTGTTCGTCATCCCTTTAAGTTCGTAATTACCCCATGCCTACCAATTCTGTTTTTGAAAGTAGGGGAGCGGGGGGTTTAAAGAACCAGGGGTAATTTTCAAATTTCCAAAAATTTTGTCAACAGCCATCAAGAAGTAAAATTACTTGTATGTAGGAGCAAGCTCCTAAGCAGAGCTTGTATCTTACTCCTTTGTGATTTAAAGTTTACGCCAAAGAGGTTAGTCACCAAAGTTCCGAAAAAATTATGTACTTGACTATAACAATAAATTAGCCAATAGTACCTTTGTCTTTTTGCTGTTTGTGCTGACTTAGCACCACTTAGCCATGATCCAATGATCAAGTCATTGGACTATGTTGCCCGTCCCTAGCCACGAGGAGGCGGGTGTTGTCAACTATTTAGCATGCTTCGTCGGAAAGAAAGACATCAGCTCATATTTACCCAATGACTGACGTTAAAATATATCAATTTTATAAATGGACGATAAGTTTACTGTAGTAAAAAGATGTTAATTTGGATGTTGGTATTGGTAATTTGTGAGTAGTCTAATATAAGATATATTTAGCTTAGAAATGAAACGAAAATAAATAAAATAAAAATAAAGGTAAAGATAGAAATATAAATAGAATAAGACACAGAATAGATTAAAAGTATATAGATAAAATTTAGTTTAAGAGTAATAGGAAAATAAAGTTGTTAATGAAGTAGGATAAATAAAACGGGCTTGAGAAAATAAGATGAATTAACTTACAAGAAAATTGATTGGAATATACAATACATAAATAAATAAAAATAATAATAATAGTGAGTAAGGTGAAATAGTATATTATAACATTATTACTTTATAAAATGAGAATAGACTGAATATAAAAGATATGTAAAAAGAAAAATATAAAGGAAAGAAAAGAAGTACCAATTTCCAAAATTAAACTTGGTAATTCTTTAGAATACAAATAAAAACTATATAATAGTTACACATCACTTTCAAAAAGAAGTCTTCTTTCTATAATTTTACAACAATAGTTATTAAGGATTTTACAACCATATTTAGTTTGCAGAAATCTTGGGAGAGAGTTAATGTCTAAGTTAATTTCCTTTGTAATTTCGTAACGAAGATCCAAGTACCCTGGTCATTCTAATAGAGCATGAAGAGAGGTCTCTCCCACATCTCCGCATAGAGGACTTTCCGTAGTGGGAACCAGTCCAAATCTAAATAAATTCTCATTAAAGGGTCCATGCCCTGTGATACACCATACAGTGTATCTATGGAGAGAAAATAACTTCCTATGAGATACTTTGGGGAGAAAATTTTATGCAATTTTGTTTTCGGTATTATCCCACATATTTTGCCATTTTCTACTGAAATTTTGATAGATTATGGTTCTAAATTTCGTACCCAAAGTTCCTGATTCCACTGCTAAACCATCCAAATTTATTGTTTCTGTTTTTTTGACAGTTCCTACAGAGACTTATATATTTCCCTTGTAGGTGTAACGGTAAAAAATCCCGTTATTATATCCAAGCTAACCAGTGATGTGGTTCTTTACGCATTAGTCAAGAGCAGTAGCGGAACCCTCTGAGCTTTCTTTAAGGCCCTAACCACGTGGGTATGTTCAATTCTATGAATTCAAACGTTATAGAAAATGATAGGAAGAAAAGCTGCCTTATAAATTGTTATTAGAGAATCTTTGTTAAAATACTTATTAACTGCAGCAATTCTGTTAAGTTTGCATAAGATTTTTGCGGCTTTACTTGATTGATTTTGAATGTGTTCGAGAAAATTTAGCTTGTTATCTAGGGTTAAACCTAGATAATTAATTTTGTCGCAAACTGAAATTACTTTATTTTTAATCTTAATTACCGGATTTCTCATCAATTTCTCTTTGAATATAATAGATTTAGTTTTTGTTGGAGAGATTTCTAATTTTGATTTCTCAGTCCATTGACCTAATATTTCTCCAATTTCCTTTGCTATTTCTTCGATTTCCTTTCTGGAGTTCTCACCAAACGTGATTGCTAAATCATCAGCATAGTAGCAGGGGTAAATAGTAACACTCAACTTTAATAGGGAATTTTGATTCAAATATCAGGCTTGAATTCTGCCTTATAACGCAAGGTATTACGTAAGCGCCGCCAGTGCTTCACAAGACCGCGCTGCGAGAGGACGTGCTCACGTGCTCCGATTTGGCCAGGTATCGTAAAAAATATACTCACGTAATTTTTTATTTTCGTCATCGAACATTCAATTAGTGATTGTTTGATTTTTGTTGTTTCAATGGTAAAAATCTAACTTTGATTTTGAACATTCAATTCCATTCTAAGTTTTATAGATTTTACGAAAATTAAAGAGTATTTAAAATGAGCTGATGGGGCAAGTTGCAACAAAAAACGGGGGTACGTTGTAACATGTTACTATTTTCCCCCTATGCATATATCTTTAGTAAGCATGACGGTAACGTATTTTGTCGGTATAATAATACGTACCTGTATTAGGTTTTGTAATAGTTCAACCCGGCCAAATTTTATTGATTGTCTTTTTAGAACGAGAAAATATAAGAGAAAAACTCAAAGAGGCCTTAAAAGCCAGGATGTGTATGAGTTTTGTTTTAAAGTCTTTAATTACCAGAAGAACTGATTGCTATATTCTAATTTGAGTTTGATGATAATGATTAAGAAAAGGAGTGTTTCGTTATTTTTCGTTGGAAAAAGTGCCAATTTATTTACTTTTTATTAAAGCTCTTACCACTTTAAGAAGTGTTATGTTACTACTTTGAGTTAAAATGAAGATTGTATATGCTGCACAATATGTTTTTTATTATAAAACCAATTTGTGATTAATATTTGTCACAATAAGCACCACGTCAATTTAAATCATAATTATGATAATTACACATTAATACAACAGATATGGTATTAATTAATCTAAATATGTGTTGTAAAAGTAATTAACAAATGAACCCTGTTTTTTGCTAGAAAATATAGTACCAAAATAATTATTGTTTCCACTTGCCCCGAGCCTTTTACAACTAGCCCCAAACATGGGGTGAGTTGTGACACCATTTTTTCAAAAAAATGTCAAGAAAAAGCATGGGTAATGATTTTTTATTATGTATTACTTGGATTTAGGAACCAGGTATATACTTGAGCAATTAAATTTTTCACAGTGAGAAAATTATTTGTTTTTTATAAATTACAAGAGAATTTCTGAAAATTGTTACAACCAGACCCCGCTCCCCTATATGACTCTAAACATCTTATTGCAGAAGTTATTGTACTTTCACATAATAGTTAGGTAATCAATGCATTAATGTAGTAAAACATATCACTATTTGCAATAGTATAAGCATAATTTCAAATTTTCCTAAGTGTTGGCAATAACCCGCTCTTCCCCATCGAAATACTCGGGGACAAAGGGCTGGAAGGAGTTCATCAGTCCTTGAAATACTTTTCGATAGCCTGCAGAATCCCTGTCAACATTCCAAAAGAGATCAAAAGAAGTCCTGTGACTTCCTCTTTGAATGCTCCCCACCGTATTCTCCAACCCCACGAATTCTCGTCCTTTGCGATATACGATATAGGTCACATATTTACTTTGAAAAATATATAAAAAATAAAAGGAGCAAAATTCTAGTTTTGGATGGTTTACGAAGAAACTGTCTTGTTGATTTCTATCCTTTTTATGCGACTTAATATTTTTATTTTAACTAAAAACAAAATATAACTGAATAAAACTGAAAGGGTAGTTTATTTACATGTTCATATTCCCGCTTCTATACACAACGAAAAATTGTAAAAAAATATGTAGAGGGTAAATGAATTTCATGTCATATCTTTACTAACGTCTCGAGACGCATACTTGCGTGACTTGACTTAATCTACTACAGGACCGTACGTCAAAGAATTTGTACTTAGCAGAAATTTACTACATATTAAGAAAGTAAATGAGCATCTAATGTCACAGTTCTCCTCTTAAAACTCCGTCTAACTTGATAAAATAGCATTATGCCAAAGACATTTCCTCTTCTAATTCCGTCACTGTAGTACCTTCGTATCAAGAAGTTATACTAAGAGCTTGTTTTTGTTTCTTGTTATATCATTTACCTAAGTCATTTTCTCTGTCTTCCAATTGGGTTGGGTGGAATATTCAACTTTTTTTTTGTATTCAAAAGGATTTACTAACAAACCTGTTACTTTTTCGAAACGAATCAAAACATATTTATCCCTTCTCCGAATAATGAATAATCCAAGAAAAAAAATTCACAGAAAAGAATGCTGTTTGCTACATGGCAAAGAAAGTAATCTCTTTAATGTCAATAAATCGGCATCGAGCACACAGCTGAATTCCCCACTTTCATATTCCAACAAGTTCTATTTTTGACTCGCTAATTAAAAGTGATTTTGACAGATACCTGTAATGGTATCACATATCAACCCAGAAAAAAAATGCATCACTGTAAATGAGTGCTCATGGTTTATCACAATACTTCCCAGACTGAGGTACTACTATGTCGTTATACGGTTCATGATGAACAGTCCAAGTTTTAAAGATGTATTTTCGGAATATTGTCACAGTTAATTAACAACTTTTTACAATAACCATATTTTTTCATGAAGTGAATGAGAGCCAATAATAAAAATTAATGAAGATAGTAGACGGTTACACAGTTTTCTAAACTGGACTGCTACGCTCGTGCCAGGAATAAACAAATAAACCACAATAACCTGATACTATTTTCGTCAATATTTTGTGTGTCACCAAGGCCTCATAAGAGAAATGTCGTGGAATGAGTACGATCCCTCTCAGTGATTAATATCTATAGCAATGCGACACCAGCATATTTTGCCCAAAAGAGACTCTTCATTTGAGAAATCAATACTGGTATGATGGCGCAGCAGCCTCGTCGTCCTTTCATATGCTGCCGCTCCCACAATTCCTATTCCGCGAAACACAACTGACTGAAAACAATAGGTTGAGAAAATTAACAGGGGAGGCCACAACAGGAAACCGAAAATAAAATACTGATTCTAAAAACAGAAATCAAATTAACATTTTATCACCGCAAACGAGTTAGGCATCTGAATACATTAAATAACATCTTCAAAAATATTGTATCATTTGACAATTATTACGATTAACGTAAGTTTTTCCGATGATTTTGATACATTAAACATTTATCTTTCCACACAACTACATGAATTTGTACCGTTTTATTTCATTTTAACGTTCATTCATAAGAGGAGACTTAATTGTTCAGTAAAATAATTTACCCAAAACTCATCTCACCCAAGTTTAGAAGAACTATGCTATGTAACATCCTCCATAACATTAAAAAGTTAATCCTTCCGAGGTCTAACATCTGTGACTCTCCCTCCATTAAGCAAATTTAGGAGGTCACAATAACCCTTTCAAACAAAGTCTTTCATTTCTGACTCTTTGGTTTAGAGAAATGAGTCCAAAATAACGTGGCTTTTGTTCACCGCGCTCGATGTTGCATTCAGAGTGTAAAGTACCTTTAGATAAAATGGGCCAGTGTAGAATCATAGAATAGTCAGCTTTCATTACTTGTCACGAAACATTTCTTAATACGAATCCTACGAACCAAAATCCTGTAATTATTCGCATTTCTTTTATTTTATTACAATTCGGGTGCATTTACTCGTAATCGACGAATTGAACTGAAAAAATATATATTGTAGGCAATTAATATAAATTGGATAATTCACCACATATTTGAAACAAATGCGAATGAGAATACTGAATTTTTTTTATAACTACCTATTCAATTAGAACATCAGTAAGTAATGACAAAAGTAACGATAAAAGCTGAAACATAGTATTTGCTGTCTAGTTGATAAACTAAGTCTAAAACTGTTTTTCAGATGAACAATATTATTTATTTACGGTATTTAATATTTTCTTTATCGCAAGTAAACGTGACAGAGGGTCGCAGCACTAATGTGGAGGTTCCGAATCCAATCTTCATCCTCCATGTACATCTTAAGAAGAGAATGAATACATGAAGCGGTGATTGAGCGAAGGGAAGATGTCAAGTGGCCCGAGCATCTTGAGGTATGAAGTCGACATGTATCTCGAGTTAGGAGAGGGATGCATCAGTTCTGCATGAAAACTTTATCCAATCCATGAAGCGCTCTCGCAACAACTGTTCTGCGGAATTAACAAAACAGAAAAGCTACCATTCCATCAAATTGCAGAGTTCAAATCCCATTATTCAGCGAGACCTGTCATTTAGCAGTTTATTGGTCCTTGCGTTGACTGAGACATTTCGAGAGAACGATCATCATGTTGCGACGGGGTCATCTAATGAAATGACGACAATGAAATCCGTAATGAAAACAGTTTCATCGTAAAACTCGTAGAGTGAATCACTATCCATTCCACGGCACAAAGGATAATGACTTACTACAACAATGATACGTTGAGCTCCTTTATTTTTGACTCTTTTGTTTCTCAACATTATTGCTAGAAATGTAACCGAAAATACCTGTCGATTAGTAGCTCTTCCATCTTTATAGATTGTATGAATCCATTTATTCCAACATCGAATACTTCTCCTGCAATCAACTGCACGCGCAGTATTTGCTCCAAATTCTGTTTCTATTTGGTCAACACCGCTCCCATAATCCGTGGTCTGAGCTACCTTTATCCCAACGTGATCCCTTATGAGATATAGTTAATGTTGCATCTCTCTCTCCTTCCTTACTCCGAGTCTCTCCATCAGGATTACCGTCCGCAAAGCTACCACTTTAACCTCTAATCCTTTTATTTCTCATAGTAATTTAATATAAAGAGCAAACTCCATTTCGCATTAAATCTGGCCGCCATCTTAAAAACGTATTTCTGCTATTCCTTTGTTTCACTCCTTCACAACTTTCTTTCGCATCAACATGTTTCTTTCTGTTTAAACAATACTCTTCAGTATCATTTTTACACAACTACTCAAATTTAACTTGAATGAGATGAATGAAGCAATTATATCAATTTATCACAAATCCCAATGGTCTATGTGTGTCAACAAAAAATTTCAGATATTTCATTTCATGCCGTATTATTCGAATGATTAAAATTATTCTCGTCGAAATAGATCGAACAATTTTTGAGCAAATGTTCTTGAAATATTATTACCCCTTTAGTAGTGTTAAATTCACATTAAAGTATATTTCAGCAAAAATGATTTTATGAGTAAAGCAAATGTAGTCATGAAATTTATTATTATTGACATACTGTTTTGTATAGCAGTACACAAGCCGGCGATCAAGCAGGATATCCCGTGTTCTGTTCGCGGTACATCACTATATTCATTTGACGTACTTCTCACATATCTTCTCTACTTGTAAATATACTGAAGAAAGTTATGTATTATCGTTTATCCTACTTTTTATCTCGACCGATACTTCTGTAGACCATATTTGACCTCAGAATTATGGGGAGAATAAACTGACATACCAAGTCGTGGGAGCGAACATCCGATATTACGGGCATGATGGAGCTTCTAAAGGCCTTATTGCCACGTACATGTTTTCTCACTCAGTTGACCCTTCTTTGATTGATCATGAAGGCTCACAGTTTGAATAAGTCGTTAAAAGTCTTTACCTCAAAATATTTAAGTTTTATTCTCAAAAGTTTCGTGACCTATTAATTTTCTTACCCTGAAATTTCAAAATATAATAGTGTATAAATTATTATTGTCAAATGTAAGCTAACTTTAGGAATTAAGCTCATGGTCTGCCTTTGGACCAATTTCCTGTAGGTGCCTACGCAAGTACCCTATTTCCAGAATGTTATTTTGTTTTTTTGTTTTTTGTTTTTGTGGGGCTTTAGGGCTCGTCAACATCCAAGGTCATTAGAGCCCATTTATTTTGTTTACTCCTATTAAATTTCTCTACTATATTTTGAAATTTCAGGGTGTAATGCATTTTTGTACCATCTAAACAAATTATTTAAAGTAATGTAGAATTAAAGAGATAGAAGCGAAATTTAATAGATGATATAACAGTTTCTCGTTCTAATCAGCAGTACGTGGGGAGAGAAAGGCATCACTATTTTGACTCTTCATCATCGACTGTTCTGAGAAAAGTGCTTCACAATAAAATTACTCCAGAATGCTGTTTAGACATACTCGGACATTGGACTCCGAAATCACCTCGCCACAATACCCACGTCAAATATTATCACAATACCCACAATCCTCATTGGTTCAAATATTATCCTCGGCTTCCGACGCTTCTGCGGAGGCGAGCTTTGAGCTCAGACTTGCGGTAATGAACCTGGGGACTAACTGGACGCGCTACGACCCCGGCCCACGCAACCATCGCCGCTACACGTTGCTGCTGGAAGCCTGTTGCCTCTGTCCCCTGTAATTAGAGCTGTGGTATGGTTCCATAAACCAATGGAAAGGTTAGCGTTACGACCACGAATTGATGCAAATCAGAGTTGGTCTCCTACGAGAGTACTGACGTGGTTTGGGAGGTAAGGGTGAGGTAAGAGAGTTATCGGTTATATAGGATATGATAGGTTATCCTCGAAATAGACGAAATTATTTCAAAACAATGAATATAAATTATTAATTTCAAATGTAAGCGAACTTTGGGAATTAATCTCTCGGTCGGACTTTGGACTAATTTCCTACCAACAAAAGTACACCTATTCCAGTATGTTATTTACTTTATTCGTATTAAATTTCACTACTATATTTTGAAATTTCAGGGTTCAAGGCATTTTTGTATCGTCTAAACAAATATTTTAAAGTACTAGAGAAGTACAATTAAACAGATAGAAGCGAAATTTAATAAATGATAAAACAGTTTCTCGTTCTAATCAGCAGTACGTATGGAGACAACGACGTCATTATTTAAAAAATTGTTCACGTTTTATGAATGGCTACATCACCATATTCCCAAAAGTGTGTTTTGAAATTTAAATACAGGAACATAAGTGATATAGATGCGTCACATACATGTAATCTTAAATATTCCGCTTAAGTCCCTTGGTTTAGGTTACTACAGCTATCACGGATATATGACTGCGATTCAACAAATCATAATTTTATGGTTGGAAAACTACTTTCGGAAATGTTCGCGGACCACCCTCTCTATAATTTTTTAAATAAAAAAATGATCATAATGAAAATACGATAATATATACTATTCCTTCAACCCACACAACTATGGTAACAACGGTCTATACCGACGAACCAGAAAATGAAATTAAGGTCTTCACAGATCGTAGGACTGTTCTTTTAGCTTTCTATGATTGTACACTAATTCGCAAAAACCTGCAATCCAGGAGACCAGGGATAAGTGAACTCAGTCGAAACTCATGCCGTGTGCTCTGAACAACTCATTTCAAATGTAAATATATGCGTTCTGGCTTGTTATGCGTGTCTTTCTATGTTTACCAAAACGTAGACAAGAGATAAAATAATTAGTTGTTTATGATATATTTTGTTTTTGCTCAAAAAGTTGCTTTCTTTTATTTCATGCAATATCGTACAAAAAAATGAAATTTTACTCATTGTAATTTCCAAGCGTACAAACTGAATAGTACGTCAAGGAGTAATGGAAATTCATATTAGCACCTTCTGTTTTATAGACCGAGTCAATCCATGATACGTAGAGTTGAATAAGCCGTGGAGCTTATAGCACCTTGAGCAACTTCACTTCAAATCCTTACACTTCAGCAAGTTGTCGTCCCCGTCGTTAACTATGAGTCCAATGCAGGAGCCTCCAGATTATTACTGTGATACAGAACTGGAAGATGGTGCTGGAAGCGAAAATTTTCGTATTCTCATTCGACTACAACTAGCAACGGACATATACATTTTACAGGCATATACATTTTCTTATCGATTCAATATATTTATCATCATTTTTATGTCACAATGAAAGTAGTCAACCCGAACAAAATACAGAAAAAATGAAGGATGTGACTAAAGAAATACACAATTTTAAAATATTTTCAGGGTAAATAACTTTAAAGCCAACATCAATATATTTTTATCGAGAAGTCTGGAGATCCAATCGAAATGAATATCTGACTACTAATCCTCTCTCTAGTACTATTATAAGTCGTGAGAAAAACGTTGAAGCTTGGACAAAATGGAAAAGAGAGATGTACATGTAAATATTAATATAAATAATAACAATACCCGATATAAAATTATCCTTCTCTCACTACCTCTTACTCTTTTTCAACTGGACTATTCACCTTCCATTAACGTCTATTATCAACTGTGAATTGTCCTTTGAGAAAAAGGTAATCTCGTACAACTGTGAACGATACAACTCCGATTAAATGTAAAATTCAATCAAGTATCACCAATACACCAATAACAGCCCTCTACCAGATAACGGAGAAAACGGTTAGATTCTCCAGAATCTTCCAATCGAGACCGAAGCTCCTCAAGGGTGGTGTCACGATGGTGTGATGAGAACTTATGCCTCAAACTAGCCCGGGAACCAGCAAGCCAGGTTTTAGTTCCTACTCTGATAGTTAGTTCCAAGACCTACTAGAGATTATCGTATGTACTAGACATTCCCATGTTTGTGATCTCGCGCAAAGCCTTGGGAATGACTATGGCGCAATGGTGAGAATTTGAATTATTATAGAGCATTGAATCTCAAATTAACAGCAAGAGAGCACTAGTGTCATTCCTATTCTTTAATGACGCAATAATCAAATTCTCCCGCGACGTGGTTCTGTTTCCCACCACCCTTCCCGAGTGAGCAACACAGACATCCCCAATTATGGAGCACTCTTTCCTTGATATTTACTTGTGATATGGGAAGGTCTTCCATGAAAAGTAATGAGTAGTATGATCAAGTAGGTCTTGGTTAGTTCAGTAATTCATGGTATAAACGAACATGGTATATATAGTACTCACTGGATAAACAAGCAAATGCCGGGGACGAGTCGTTATTCCGTGAGCCATTGAAAAATCGGCTATAACTATTAAGCGCACAATTCCCATACTTTAGCAACGCACAACACATAACCTTCCTTAAGCTCCCACACTGCTTGAGAGGCACCACATACAAAGCAGAGCTTCCATACAAATTCACCTTCAAGAACCTACAAAAGGGCTCCGGATCTTCTCTTTTTTACGGCATTCGCAACTGACACGTTCCCACGAGTTTTCGTAGGCACAAAGAAGTTCAGCGGTGAATATTCATTGACTACATCAACATATCCGACATCTCACATGACTCGCTTAATTCCGGAGTTTTTTTGAATAAACTATTTTTGGAGCCCTCTATTTAAGAGAATAGTGTTTTAGGTTTCAAATGAAATATTATTTAAAATACCAACACTCGTGGTTCTTTTCACAACCTCTACAAGACGACACAACACCATAATCAGCATATAATTAGCGTATTTTAGAATTCAAATGCACTATATTGAACTACTCATACGTTCATACTATTATTTACACATAACACATTTACGCATATGAGAGCAAAAATAAATTCTTTGAAGAAATGCTGGGAAAATCCATTTTCTTCATGAGAATAATTATTACTGTAAATATTCTTGAAAATATTCATAATAAACAATTCTTTTTANGAATCAAGCCCAGTGCGGAGGCACAACCGGAATTTAAAAATTTAATAGAAAACACTTCTAAGATTTTTATAATTTAAAAAGCTTGAAGAAATATGAAAACCATTATGAAATGTTTGAGGACCAAAATTATCGATAAATTCAAAGATTTGAAATAATATTTCAATCAACTTTTTAAAAGAGAAATGTGTCTAAAAATACTTAAAATATGACTGGAAATAGGTGTATTACAGATTTTGTGGGGGGTGGGGGGGAACGAATTATGGTTCGCAGGATTAACTTATTTTAGTCTGCCTACCAACAACAATATTTCTAGTAAGATATATACAATGTATTTCAGGACTTACGAAATTATGTTCCCATACATTATGAGAAATATTTAATAAATTGCAATAAATATACAGGTCAAAATAGTCAATATTAATGATGCTGCGCAAAGATGTAAGTGGAAAAAGAGCCTTGGAAAAGTGGAAAAATAGATTTATAATCATTCTTCACAGAACTTATATTTACTTACTGTTCTGAAAAGCAGTGGAATGAAGATAAACTGTTGCGAAACTTCATTTTCCTGCATGACTTCCAGAGAGGTAGATTATGTTCTATGAAGAAATGACATTTTGAAGTTTATGAGATGTTTGAAATCTAGGATTTGTAGCTAGTGAGGTGTAGGAAAGACAATTTTAATGAAAGTATACATTTGTCGTCACCATGGGTCAGTCCTGAAGCATCAAAATAAACAGTCGTTAATATAATTCCTTTTTTTTCTCTTAATAACAATTTTAAATTAACGTTCATACTATTATTTACACATAACACATTTACGCATATGAGAGCAAAAATAAATTCTTTGAAGAAATGCTGGGAAAATCCATTTTCTTCATGAGAATAATTATTACTGTAAATATTCTTGAAAATATTCATAATAAACAATTCTTTTTATTTAGGTTACCTACACTTCTGTGCGGTTATCTGATTCGAAAGGAAATAAAAGAGTATGTAAGCAAGTCTATGAAACTTCAATATTTTAGAATTATTTCATTTTCTTCAATTTACATCCATCTATTTGAAACTAGTACGAGAGATAATATGAGTCTAAGAAGAATAGTTAAGAGGAGTTTGAAGGGATAGTTAATGAAAAGATAACTTAATAGTCGAAAAGTTTACGGCGTGGGTGAGGACGAACGAGAGCCAAAGTGCACTATGAGAGAGATCCAAGCACGAAGAACATTAAGGGACTACAGGAGTCACCGAGCTGATTACGAAATTGAATTACCGGCGTAAACAATTCCAAAACGCGTCGTATATGCTTCAGGAACGTTATGATGCGCAGAGTGTTTACTGTCGGAAAATTTACTCATCAAACAAGAGAAATGAGGTAAGCAACGTTTGTTGCAGCTCACTACTTTGTCAATCATAAATATTAAAAATTTGTCTGTATTTTGTTAAGCTGTACTGAAAATTAGGTGTACTACTTTCAAGAAACCAATAAACTTTTCTACAAATATCAACTTTCACAATAATTTCAAATAAATGGACAATGAAATAACTTCTCAATATAATGATTTCAAGAGATGAAAATCTTTTTCAGGGGTAGGGATTCCCCAAGAAAATTTCGATCAATATCTCTCGGTGAAAACCGATCTATTTTGTACATGTGTGATAAAGAGAATATGAAAGAAAAATAAATTTCCAAGAGAAGTGTCAGTTGATATGTTCTTTGAATTGTTTATATGTATGGCCGTGGTTCTCAAAGAGTGACAGTGGTCATGCACATGTTCTCAGGAATATACGTTTATGTCACGTCTCCTCTGATTGACCTATGAAAAGCTATCTAAGCCAAAGAATACTCGTCTTCATCAGTTAGATCTACTTATAATTGCTCTGTTTTCATTATCGGAATACGAAGTAATCATAATAATAATTTACGATTTACATCCTTGTTATGGACGAATAACAAATATAAGCACAAAATATACGTTACTCGTCTATAATAAGGTCGTAAAATTTATCATAGTAATAACATTTATAATTTTAAATGTTTATAAACTTTTTGAGCACTTGCAACATCCTCAATTTCATAAACGTATAAGTATCCTTTAACAGGTGGTTAGAAAATCCTCTCTCACCGACATCAGTTACAACTTGCGTTGTCCCATGGAAATTAGAATGCCCGCGACAAGCCCAATTCCCAGCGACCTCTTGTGATCCCAACCCACCCTCCCTTGACTCCACCCTTCCTTCTAAGAACGCTAGCTTCTATATCCTTGTTGTAAAACCGCTACCTAAATATCGGCTGCATCTCTTGCGGGAGACGTTACGTCCCGATATTAGCTCTGGCCAGCAGAAGAGCCTTTGTAGATGTACTTGTAACATCGTTCAGCTACCTTCAAGGAAGACGGCGCCTCGGGACATGATACTATGCAATCGAGACGCACATCGTCTCAGTCTCTTCATTATTCGGGCCCGATCGGTTAGCATGGTATTGCTTTTAGGGAAGCACGATTATAATACATTTCCATATCGAACCACGTCGCTTCAACGATGGTGTAGACAAGGTTCTCATCCTTCACATACCATCAAAATCGCTCTAATGGAGCATGGAGTTTCAGAAATACCATGCTAATGTCCATAAACACTAAAACTGCAATTGTTCTTTTGGTCTATTTAAATAAAGATTTAGTCTAGAGCAACGCTGTTCAAGCATTGACTCACTCAACTTTTGTTACTGCCCGCGAGTTATATTACATTGAACATTAAATTTTTCATCAAACGTTGGGAGGACACAATTTTTGTCATAAATATATGCTGTCAGTATTAATATTTGAGGTCGTACCACTTTGAAAGAAAATAGAAAATTTGTTGGGAATTACGCCGTCATACATTACAATATAAAAGCATTTTAATACAATAGTAAATATTTAAAATACTCTATAGGAATACAGAAGTAAACTATTTAATTTTTCCACCTTGAAATATTATAAATATTAAAGGAATCAAAATATTCGGTCATAAATAAAAATGACCCATGAATCCTATTCGTCGAGCAACATTTTGCCAAACCTCATTTCGTGATGGCTCGAGATAAAGATAAGTCGGGGAACCGCCGATCTAGAGGAAAAATACGCATCAGAGAAATTGTTCGCCTGGGAGTGGAGATTCACATATTGTTACATAGTGTAACATTCATATTGAGGGAGGAGGGGTGCTTTTGACATGCGCTTCGTCACACTGCATGTATACAATTTCTTCAGTTTTCTTTTCATTACATTGAATATTCATCATGCACAAAATTAGGCTAACAAAACGATTTCCTTCAGTTACCTCATTTTTATTATAGATTTATTCCACAATTATAGAGACATATGATTACTATTGTTATCTACGAGTCTTAATTTTTTTTTTCATTTAGAGGTATTTTGTTTTTCATACTTTAATTACGTAGAAAGAGTAAAATTTTGGAAACTTCTTTCCTATTAGAATACTTCATTTTATGTATTTCTTATCAAACTGTTAGAAAATAATAAAATTTGTACTCCACAGACAACGTATTAGCGAAAATAAAATTAACAAGCGTACTTTTTTATTTCTATGTAAAAAATAAACGTATTATTTACTGAATTAATTTAAAATATTAATATTTCATTAAAATATACATAGGATTTATTCAGTAAAATTTTGCTGTAATCACTTCAAAGAAACCAACTTCTCGATAAAACCTCATAATCATAGTGGAACATTTCGTTCCATGCGAAATGTTTCGCAAACCATAGTTTATCGCGTTCTTTATCAAGATATGAAACCCCTTCCCCCAGTTCAAGCCAACATGTTTGCGTCCCTTCAACCATAAAACGAAGGTCTCGATATCAACGCGGAAAGCACAACGAGACGGGCCTTCCGCGCGGAAACGAAGATTGCGAGGAGGGCAACAGAGGGATCCATCACCGTCATAAAATCAGCTACGGAACGTTCTCTCGGAAGAAACAGAACCCATCTGCAAAAGAAGGTCTTTTTCTTTGATGACTCGAACAGGGGTTCACAAGGGAGAACATTCTGCATCAATACGTGCTGGACGAAGCGGATGACTTGTAAGGATCCTCTTAAGATTATCTTCTATATTTAGTTTTTCAGCGCCAAAAAAAGGTGTTATAAGAATCTCTTCCGAGAAATTACACTCGGGAGAAATGTGTGATAAGAACAACCAAATGAAAATGAAGAGTGGAGAATCTAATTCCGGACCTCCTGCACAGACCGCTCGTTCACCTTAAGGACACTACATTTCCAATTCTGTGCCATCAGCAGTTTCACCAGGAAAAAAATTACTTTATGTTGCTCGGAAGAAGAAAATAAAATTGATTCTACCTAATAGTACTTTCCAACACACAATATTGTAGAAAGTACAAAAAATTGCAGTTAAAAAAAAATTTTATAGGATTTTTTGAAGTTTGGTATGATTGCTTTAGAGGTAAACAACTAAATTTTCTAGCATTATTTGTTACCTGATCAATATTCTAATCAAAGTTTTAACCTTCAGTCCTAGATTAACTTACTGTCCTACGTTTACAACAAGAGTTAAATTACGAAAACGTGATCTTGGAAACAGTTCAAAAGTTCACATACTAAAATTAATTTTTTGACCATTAACACGAATGTCTGACGTACGAGACCGAGGAAATTTGAATGATATTTCAAGCGAATAAAAAATTACACGCATACTTGAAACAGTATTTAATTTATTGTATGTGACCAATCGAAATAGATTAGAAAAATTAATGATTTATTATTCATCTAGCCCCAATGTTGTAGATCATACTCTTCTAGGAAGACTTTCGATGAAATCCTATACTTGAGGTGAAAACTTGTATACCGGTATGGTTCACTATTTTGGATGTGGAAAAACTTTCAGCTCAGAGAAATCTAAGTGCGTGCAAGCATGTGTACATCTTGCCAGGGAGTGATGTTAGAGAAATGATAATCCTAGTGTTACTTCAGTTCACATAAACTCAATCAAATTTTTTCTTTGAAATACGATAATACTATACAGATTTTTAAAAAAATGTTGAGAAAACCACAATAGTAATTGCTAAAATAAAGCAAATTTAAAAATATAGTTGATAACAGTTTTCAGAAAGTCATTAATATGCTCTAACTTTTACATAAGAGAAATTTGTTTCGTAAGTTACAAAATATATTATATTTCATTTAAAAATTAGAATTTCATTAAGATTTTACAATTTAAAAAAAAATTATGAATAATAATTCGATTTCTATTCGTATTTACGATCATGATAAATTCATCAACTTGATCTCTAACTTAATATTACTGTGCAACTGATATACATTTAAAAAAATTAATAATCAAATCAAAGCTTTCCTTCATAGAAGGAACGGTTATTTTCAAATGATGCTCTGCGTGGAATACTTTATAAGCTTCAGAACTTTTCCTCAATGCGGTGTACACCCCTGACAGTGTCCACGAAGAGATGAAGGTAAAGTACGCAAATGATGAACGATCTTTCATTCGGCATTTTCTGAAGAACAAGCGCCTTAAGCTATTGACAAGAGGTACTAGTTTCATTCCACGCTCTAAGTGCTATCTCTTTGCGAAGATGTGAGGATCGAGTTCCAGTTCTATCGTTGGGCGAAACATGCACCACCTTAATATCGAAGACATGGAAACATCAAGAGAGAGAAAAGCGAAGTATGATCCGCTTACAATCTAGGAGGGCGAACCATCTTAAAATTTTATGAAGATTAAAGGGAAGATAGGACACTGGGAACATTTCCTTTATGAGGAAATGATTGAATTCCATTCCTTTATTAACCACAAAGAATTACATTTCTTAAATCATTCTGTATGAGAAGTATGAGAGGTGAAAAACACATCGGGACGTACACGGTCACTGTGAAATGGAAGCCAGTTATAGAAGGAACATGAAACGCGCAATTCACAAGGTTTCCATAAGAGAGGAAGCGCACGAGCACACTACAATAGAAGGTCATTCAACCTGCTGAGGTAAAGAAAGGTTACACCCAGAGATATGGTTATAATCAAAGTCATACGTGAATTATGATCTCACATAAATGCTATGGAAAGAATAATAATTTTATTAAATACAATGGGAAAACGTGCACGATTTTCTGATAGCATAGGTATTTAATTTTTTATGACTAAATTTAATATGAAGAGGTCTAGACCATCGACCTGCTCTTCGATCGATATTCATCAAATGTTTTCGATGAAGAGGGAAGGAGAGATCTTTGGGAGTCTCAGAATGTATGGTAACGACTCGACATTTGTGTAGAATAGTTGAAGGAAACCCTAGATTAAATCTCACCAGGTCTGGCCAAACCGATCACTGCATCTCCAAATCCATCTCGGGTAAGCTGCGAAAGTACTTTCACCACGACACCTCACATGTATCGTACACAAAAACCAAGACTGAATATTTTCACGCTTTTAAATATTACTTCAATAGACAGGAATATAAAGACTAAAAAGAACGTGGCAATCGATGGCTTCTTTCATAACATCATAGGTGACACGTAGCATAATCTTCGCAGATTATCATATGAAGAGATGAGTAGCTGTGGCAGATGCGAACACAAGGCGACCGATTGGTCCTCGATAAAAGTAATGGGTTCGACGCTCGCAGTGACGAATCTAGACCGTGATCAAGAGGGAGGGGGCTAACCGGAGAGCATTTTTGTTTTAAAATTATAATTTTAGAGAACAAATTTTATAAATATTACCTTTAAATATAATGTATCCCATAAATAATTAACAATTCGGTATTACTAATAATAATTATTTATTAAAATTATTAACATAGTATTACTAATTTTATATGGTATTATTAATTTTATTAATATGGTATTTTTAATAACAATAACTAATAACAATTTTTAATCTGGTAACACTTTTACAAATTATGTAATTTATCAACTTTATCTGTCAAGAATTCAGGTCCAATGGGGGGGGGGCTGTTCCCCCTTAGCCCCCACCCCCCTCAACAGGTCCACCACTGAACGCCTGTATTGTGCGTGGACTATGTGCGGTACGAGACCCAACTTTGATGTAGAATTGGTCATAAAGGGAACACGATGTCTCTTGAGACGCGATTGAATAAAGAAAATTTGCGGCATGTCAAAATAGGACTTGAGATCTGTGGCTTTTTCCCTAGAAAAATATTCTCCATTTCTTTTACAATAGTTTCCGTATCCGAGGCGAAAGTTTCTCACAAATTTATTTGAGTTCTTATTTCTCTTTAACCGTTAGTTTTGAGAGTGTTTCGAAATTTAAAAAATTTGGCTGTCATACTCTTAAATTGAAAAGAGTATTGGAAACGTCGTTTTCAGACAAATCCGTGGGCGTAAGTTTGATCATTCTAAGTACAACGCCCTCTAAATAATCGACATTACAGTAAATATGTAATACACTAACATGTATCACAAAGGAATACATTTGTATTCTTTTTATACCCCATCAATTTTCCTGACAAGATAGACTGTTCTAAGAGCTTTAAATAACAATTTAAATATTAATCATTATTTGGAAATATCACTGTTATTTTAATCATATATAAAAGTTTATTCGACATACAATATTGAGAATTAACATACATCGATAAGTCAATTTTGTCATAAAGAAGCTGTTCAGCCACACACGTAGTGTGTGTCCTAATACATTTGTGTAACATCAATTATGATGGTTACATTATAGTAGCCGGCAATAGCGTTCCGCATTACAGAGCACATTCCTGTGTCTCTAAATGCACATCCGCACCCGTTACTTCATTTGATACATAATTCAGAGTCGCAAAGCGTTTATTAATAGAAAGAGCGCGCCCCTAGGGAATCCCACCACCGCGCCCAGGAATTCGCGTCTAAAATTGGAAGCGGCGAACGAAGGGGTCCGAGAGAGGGTGTCATGGGGTGGTGCTACTTCATTACCGTCGGCGCGGCGTCGGCACTGGCAACTGCGATAGCTGAGGCGGGCGCCATGACAAGAGACAGCGATGGAATGGAAACGACAGCGCTCCAAGGGGCAGTGATGATGAAGCTTTAAAGATGGCGACCTACAACGTTCTGCAAAGGATCACGAAAAGTATTCCCCGGTGCATCGGGATTTCCTGCAAAGTTTTTTTTCTTTCCATGTCGTCTCTTTCTTCAAATCCGCCAAAAAATTGCGATTTTGTAAGCTAGGAGTATAAATAAGTATGTATTTTTTCCCAATCCTGATATAAATGGGTAAGAGCAAATTTATGATTGTTTACACAACTCGGTAAAGCTGAGTGGCGTCTTAAAAAAACAACAGGAATTGCACTTCTCCCACACCAATGAGCGGAGGTTACGACAGATAGGAGTTATCGCTTGTTTTAAGAGTTATTGCTGACCCGGAGTGCTTTGTGCGTAAGGAAGTGAGAGTGCGCACTTTTATAGGGAAAATAATTTGTACATTTACAGTTTTGTGCTAAATAAATGCAAAATACGTGCCTATGCGTAACGCTACGGCACGGCCACCATGTATTATTTATTAACAGACAACGAGTTTCTGAAGAAATATGATGGCCTCCTGCTTCCTACGGTAAGACTGCTTGCAGCACCTTCTTTCATTGGAAAGGAGAACTTTTATGAAGTAGTGTGGCATTGTGTTGAGAGGAAATATATATTCAGAGAAGTTTATACTTCAGCTTAGAATTACATACACAAAGGAAAGGAGCAATTAATTACAACATGTTATTGAGAATTTGAAAACAAATTGAAAAAAAAGAAGGAAATACTTCAGTAATTTTTCATCCGTTCACAGAATTTTAATAAAGCATAAAAACAAACGTAAATTTCGTAGTTTAAACAGACGTCGTAAATCAATTACAAAAACATTGGAAAGTATATATGAAGCGTTTCGTGGGAAACATTGCAAGATATACATGGACGGGTGAGCAAAATATAACGAACAAAGCGAGGAAAAATTTATCTAAGAAAATCCAAAATTTATTTTCCTTCGCAGAGAGAATAATCTAGTAATCAAGTTCGTAAAAGAATAATATAGGGAAGAAATGAGTATAGAGGGAGGATTGATATTGCTCTAGCGATGAGGAAAGAGAAGAGACCACGAAATGGAACGCCGACTAGCAAAAAAAAGAGTACGAAAGGAGCATGAGGCATTACGAGATGCCATTAATGATGATAAGCTTAAGAAACTAACTGGTGGGATCCATAAGAAAATACAGGAAAGTTCAGAGCATATATGGGAAGAGTAATGTTGAAAGCTGAGTTAGATACAACTAAATAAAACACGCAAAACGTTTTGAAGGCCAGAGAGGAAGAGACTAACTTATCAGAACCAAGTATTAATATTTCTATGCATGATTGTTGCCAAAATTCTTATGGTTAATAACGCAGCTATAATATGCAAGATAGCACACGTGACCGACGAAAAGTTTCAAACTTTCTATGACAGATTAGAATTAAGAGATGCTGCGCTGAAGGAGAAAATTTCAGCAACTGTATACGAAGTAGAAAGGCAAAGAATAGGAGAGGAGGAGGTTGAGAAGGTGCATTTTGAGCACAGACCTATTGGAGAAAGTGTAGTCAATGTGATAGATGAGCGGATGAATACTATTTTGGATGCGTTGCCCAAAAAGAAAAAAGAAACAAATGCAAAATTGAAAGAGACAAAGCAAGTAGGAGGTAAAATGAATTTTGAATCTCATAAAAGATTCAGGAATCCTTGCAAAAAGTAGAGGTACAAATGGAAAGGTAAATAGACGAGGGACTTCGACACGAAAATAAGAGGAATACGAGAAGCACATACGCAGGAGTAGTTAGACAAGAAACAAAGAAACACCAACAGAAAAGAGAGATCATTTACATACGAGGGAAAACAAGAAATGGGAAAAAAAAGTTAGATGAACAGATCAAGACTTCTATAATGAAGGAGCACATGACCGTAAAAGTGGATTCCATATAAAAAAAACAACGGAGAGATAATGGTTCTACTGCCAAATAAGGAAGACAAAGAGAAAATGCAGAAGATAGTAAAGGACAGTGTGGATATGGAAATGAAAGAGGAAAAACTTAGGAAGCCGAAGATAAAAATTATGAATGTTAAATCTGTGGTAAAAAAAGAGTATTTATTGAAAGACATAGATTTTAATATCAGAACAGAAGACAGAGAAGATTTCGTAAAAGACAGAAGATAGTAAAGGACAGTGTGGATATGGAAATGAAAGAGGAAAAACTTAGGAAGCCGAAGATAAAAATTATGAATGTTAAATCTGTGGTAAAAAAAGAGTATTTATTGAAAGACATAGATTTTAATATCAGAACAGAAGACAGAGAAGATTTCGTAAAAGACAGAAGATAGTAAAGGACAGTGTGGATATGGAAATGAAAGAGGAAAAACTTAGGAAGCCGAAGATAAAAATTATGAATGTTAAATCTGTGGTAAAAAAAGAGTATTTATTGAAAGACATAGATTTTAATATCAGAACAGAAGACAGAGAAGATTTCGTAAAAGACAGAAGATAGTAAAGGACAGTGTGGATATGGAAATGAAAGAGGAAAAACTTAGGAAGCCGAAGATAAAAATTATGAATGTTAAATCTGTGGTAAAAAAAGAGTATTTATTGAAAGACATAGATTTTAATATCAGAACAGAAGACAGAGAAGATTTCGTAAAAGACAGAAGATAGTAAAGGACAGTGTGGATATGGAAATGAAAGAGGAAAAACTTAGGAAGCCGAAGATAAAAATTATGAATGTTAAATCTGTGGTAAAAAAAGAGTATTTATTGAAAGACATAGATTTTAATATCAGAACAGAAGACAGAGAAGATTTCGTAAAAGAAACGAAGGTAATGTATAGACAGAAGTTCAAAGAAAGTACAACAGAAAAACGTGATTATACAGGTAAGTGGAAAACATTTTAAAGATCTCATAGATCTCAATGTATGTACCTTTCAGAAGTTATAAGATGTATGACGATATCACTCCTGTTCGATGTTACAGGTGTAATAAATTTCGTCATATTGCGAACATGTGTCGTAAAGAGAACGAAAAATGCAGTTTTTGTGCGCGCGCAGGACATTCATACCGTTCTTGTAAGTTTAAAGAAGAAGGGAGAAGATATATAAACTGCACAAGAAAAGTTAGATGGGAATCATTCCGTAATCAGCATCGATTGTCCAGAGTACAAACAGGCTCAAAAAGGGATGCAGAATAAAGTGAATTATGTCGATTAAAATTTGGCAACAAAATTTACAGAGAAGTAAAATTGCAACTTGAGATATAAAAAAAAATATGGAAAATAATAATGATGTAGCCTGTTTACAAGACTATTGTTTTCATGGAGGAAAGACTTGGCATTTGCCTTTGGCTTACAGCGTAGTTTTGCCAAAGGATGTCTGGTCTGCAATTATAACACGAGATGATAAAGCGGATATTTTGATAGAGATATACTTGAGTAAAACAGTGCAAATCATTTTATATTCAAAAGGGAACATAAAATTGGTAATTGTTAACTTGTATTTCCAATTTAATAGGAATACATCAGAGTATATACGAATTACGGAAGATATTTTAGAAGACTACCAGAGAAGTGAAATTTTGTTTTGTCTCGATCGCAATTGGAGAACAAAATTATGGGGAGACCAGTTGACAAATACACGAGGGCAGAAAATAGAGGAACTAAAAATAATAAATGATTTACATATTTATAATATTTTCGGACAATTTACATTTGTAAGTGAGAACGGAAATTCAATTATAGATTTCACTTTAAGCAACAATTTAACAAAGGTGAAAGTTCAGAATTGGGAAATAGGTTTCGGAGCAGAAAGTGACCATAAGGGAATTCTCATAAGCATAAATGTGAAATTACATGCAGAAGAAGTCGAGGAGGAGAGTAGTTTGAACTATAGGTGAATCAACTGGAAGAAATTTGAGGAAAGGATAAAAAATTTTGAAATGGAATGTGAGATGCATGGCGACAAAGAAAAAGAAAGTGTGGATGATATAGTCGACAGGATACAATTAACATTATTAAAAATCTGTTTTCAATGTACGTATCTCAACCATATTACATATAAAAGAGGTAAACGATGGTGGTGCCAAGATCTTACAATGCAAAAAAAGAAAGAAAAGAAATACAGAGAAATAAAAGGGACATACAGTCTGCAAGAAAGGCACGTCATTCAGCGAGTTATTTTGAAAAGAAGTAAAAGGATGCAAGGAAAAGATGTAAAATAAGAATATTAAGAGCTAAGAGGGAAAGCTGGAAAACATTTCTGGAAGATAGCTTGCAAAGAAGTGTCTGGGGTTTACAGAATGTAATTGGGGTTCAAAAACTGCGTCGACGGGACATGATACATACCTTGAGACAAAATACAATTGAAAAGGAATGGAAGGGTACATACCAGTTGCTTTTACAATACTTAATAAAAGAAACGGAATGTTTGTTTGTGCAAAACATTTTTGATTTTATTCAACAAATGTCTAGAAGGGGTTTATTTCCAAAAATGTTGAAAAAAAGCACAATTAAAACTATTTTTAAAAGGAGAAGACAAGGATCCCACGTCACCTAATTCGTATAGACCAATATGTCTCCTTCCCACTGTTGGGAAGATTTTGGACAGAATCAACAGCGAGAATATGTTATTTTCTAGAACAAAAAAAAATTCGTTCAAGGTCAATATGGCTTTAGACGAGGTAGAGACACGGAAGAGGCGTTGGAAAGCTTAGTGACACAAATAAGTCAGCCACAAATAAAATATTGCATGTGTGTTTTTAAAGATATAAAAGCAGTATTCGGCAGTATGGAGTGGCAGTTAGCTTTTGATAATATGAAGAAGATGGGATAACTTGACTATATAAGAAGAATGTCTAAATCCTACTTCAAAGGACGATACATATTTTTGGAAATGAGTGGGACGAGAGAAATTCGAAAAGTGACAAGCGGTTGCCATCAACGATCTTCCAGTGGACAAGTAATAAAGAATATTGTTATAAACCATTTATTAATGTTGCTGGAAGAGGAGAATATCGGATACGTAGCGCATGCAGACAATATTGCGATATTAGCAGAAGGAAATAGTCGCGAACAAGTTGAAAGCAGAACAAATGAAATACTAGTGAAATGTTATAAAAAATGTCAAGAGTTATGTTTGGAAATCTCATAAGAGAAAACTAAAGCAATATGGTTTGGAGGTTCAACTAGTACTGGAAGAAGGGAGCCAATAATACGTATTGATGATGTAAATTAAAAATAGTAAGGTAAGGTAAAGAGCAAAACCAGGGCCAGGATGGGGATACAGAATTAATGTACACAACCGTGCCAAAGTTGAGTACACATAAAACTAAATTAATATGAGCCATAAGACAACACAATCATGCAAGAAAATGGTTTTTTAAATTGTTATAATTAATTTTAAAAGTACTACAGCAAAGGCGTGATAAATTACAACACGGGTTTAACTTAAATTAAAAACAATAAATTCTTTTACATTGTAGAAGCACTGGTGCAGGAGGTAGTTTTCAACCGCGGATTTTTTTGTGGGACTTTAAGGGCTCGTCAACAGCAAGGTCATTAGAGCCCATGCAGGTGGGGAAAAATGCAGTTTCGCACCATAGAGGAGTCGTAGTGACTCTTCCCCGTGTGCGGGACTCTCCGAATGTCTCGACCATACTCACTAAAAAAACCTCCTGAATTCAACAAATATCTAAACACAAAGATGAAAGAAAATAAAAATAAAACAGTTGACCAATACATTATATCATAAAAAAGAAAAAAATCTAAAAATTCTATTTTCTAATTACAGAAACGAAGGATGAAAGGAAATAAGACAGTAAAGATGAAAAGAGAATGCAAATTTAAACCCTCCCGTGAATTTGTGGGAGGAGCCCCGATCTACTCATAAAATTCAATAGTTTATTAACATTAACCGTTTCATTTCCGAGAATTGTTGGTAAATCTGTAGACAGACCAATTTGTTTCCGTATACTCGAGTATCTTCTGCAATAAGTTAGTGGTTGACCCACTGTCGGAGAAGAGCTACACTTCTCACAAACAGGTTCATCATCAAGTAGTAAGAGATACCGATGAGTGAGAGGATAATGTCCTATGGCCAGGCGGGTCAGCAGGACTTGGTCGCGCCGGGCTGGCCTACAGGAATTGCTCCATGACTTAACAAAGGATTTGATAAGTCAGAGCTTAATCCCTTCAACAGTCAACCACTCATTGTTCCATTCACTCAGAATCCTTACCTTGATGGAATTTAGGAGATCTCGTTTTGGAGTCGTGAAGTAAACCGCGCATTCTTGAGACATCGTCTGCTTCATTTCCTCTGATTCCCACGTGTCCGGTAATCCAGCAAAACATTATGCTCTTTCCATTACTTTGGAGCGAGAAAAGGACATCCTAGATGTTTTTGAACAAATTATCAGCTGGATACATATTTTGGATTGCTTGAAGGGCACTTAGAGAATTTGAGCAAATCAGGAAATTTGATCCGCGGGTGCACTTTGTTGATCGCAGTGCTTTTAAAATGGCGTAGCACTCAGCGGTGTAAACGCTGTCCAGGTCGCCAAGACGGTAGCCCCAGTTCTTACGGGGAAACACCACGGAGCAGCTCGTCGGTAAACACAGAGATATGGACCCGGTGTTTGTCGAAGATTAGGTGAAAGTATACCCTCAACATGGGAGCTGGAGTGTTCTTCTTGTCATGGTGCAAAAGATCGAAATTAATCTTCGGCTTGTGCAAAGCCCAAGGAGGAGTATTACTGAAACCTTGAATTAAGACATTAGGTGTGCGTATATTCAAGGTCTCCTTAAACCGCGGATTTGAAGAGATTCAATTTCTTAATGTCTTTTATATTCTGGGAAAGGGAATGATATAGAACGATTCCCGAATGATATGGTCCTTTTTGGCAAACAGTGGTTGACACTCTTGGACGATGAATGTTATTCCTATTGAGAGTATTGTGTTCGTGAACAAGACAGTTTCGTATGAAGCAAGGGTGGCACTTCAGTAATTCGGTCTTAACAATGACGACCTTTTCATTAATATAAATGCAGGGAAGTGTTAAGATATTTAATTCCTCGAATAAAGGTTTACAATAGTTTCGGGGGTGAGATTTACAAATTATCCTCTTCTGAATTCTGAAAGTTTGAATGCTCTGACCAGAATTACCCCAGAAGGTAATGTCGTAACGTAAATGGGAGTAAACGTTTGCAAAATATACGCAACGGGAAATACGTGGACTAACTGCGTTAACTAATATTCGGAATGAGTAACACAATTTTCTTAATTGGGAATAAAGATTGTCAACGTGACAATTCCATTTGAGGTTGTCTTGAATATGGGGACCAAAGAATTTTGTATTCGTAACACTTTTTAATTGTGTTCCGTTTAAAGAAAGAGAAATGTGCGTATTAAAAACGACCAGTTTGTGGGGAAAAACAGAAAATGGTTGCAGACTAGCAATAAATTTAAAGAGCTTATAACAGGACATGGAAATTTTAGAAATACCTCCGAAGAAGAGGGAAAATTGATAACGAGGCTTGTGTATGCCAAAGAGATGAGGAAACTTCTGCCCACATACTATGGGATTGTGAGCTCTCCGGAGAGAAGAGGGTACAATTCTTAAAAATTTACAAGAAAATTGATTCGTTTACTTTAAGAGATAGGGAACGTGTATTCAACAGTAAAGAAAAATTCGACATCTTTCATCAATTTGTAATGTAGGCAGGGACTATTTGGGACAGTTTTACAGATTAAAAGACACAAAAGGAAAATTCATTGTTATAAGAGATGTATTAAATTTGATCCTCGTAGTGATTATTGTTGAAGACAAGGAAACCTCTTGGTGATAAATAAATTTTAAAAAATGATACATATTTCTCGTTCGTTTGACTATTTGATATTCATTAAAAAAACGTTTTCCTTTTCCAAAATTTACGCCTGGAAAAGAATGATTCAATTTTAACTCTGATTAAAAACTATTATGTTCATAAACACGTTATAGATCAAATGTTTTCACTCATCCTCTTCGAAACATGACTGATCAGTTATGATGAAAATGTTAAAAACACGTCGATGATCCAAGTGTAACGAGTAAGAGTGAAAAGAACCATGAGAATTATGTCTGTAAATGGGAGGTACTGAAGAAAATAGAAAAGAAGGAAAACACGCGATGTACTATGACAGTTTAAAGTAGTGAAAGGAAGAGAAGCGTTGGATGAACGGTGAAGGGGATGGTTTTGAGGTGGCGATGACTGTGTGCTGCGGATGCGAAGAGAGATTCAATTAGCGCGTCCTCCACTCGTAGCGCTAGCGTCGCTCATGGCCTTATCACGAACAGCTCCGCATCTCATCTCTCGTCGCTCACAGCGCGCCCAACGACCTGCGTTTATCTTCATCGCAAACAGCAATTAAAACATGCGTGCGACGAGAGGAAAAAAATTGAGAAATAATGCTGAGGGAAAAAAGGCTCTGGTGTTTGTTCTAAAAAAAAGGACGGAAATGCAATGAAAATAATTGTAGACAAGTATATAGTAAATATTTATGATTTATCGAATGACTGCACTGAAAAACCGACTATGGTTAGTATTACTAACATAAAGGAGTTGCCAAGTGTTAAGTCGTGAGATCAACATTTGTAGTGTCTACATAAAGTTTTGTTTTCCTTTTTTTTATCAAATAGTAACATGAAAAACAGATGTCGCTGAAGAGGTGACTACACAAAGTTTTCTGATACCTAATTAAGAGGATGTCCCTTTCACTTGCGGGGTTGCATCACGTTGTACCGGGACTCTCGACGAAAATAGCGCAACCCTGTCGATGTAGTAACTATTACCTCAAACATAGTTGTACAACATGTTGCCATTTATTGTGATTGTTCCCTCCGGGGACTTACATCTAGTAAGTACGTGTTTGGCAAACTCGGGGCCCCAAGCTGAGTCTGGCATTGCTTCCACTTACTAATGCTAGACTCCTTCCTTTCTCTTTCCTGACCTTCCTTGGTCACCTCTTGTTCTTCACGCTAGTAGGTTGCGAGGGCTAGGGTATATTTCATTTTCCTTGTTGTAATGTTTTGATGTAATGATATATGTTTTGAGATATGTTTCGATATGTTGTAATTCAGGAGGGTTTTTAGTGGGTATGGTTGTGTCATTCGGCGAGTCCCACACGCGGGGAGAGTCATGTTGGCTCTCCCTAGTGCGTAACTGCATTTTCCCCACCTGTACTGAATTTTAGGGCTTTAATGACCTCGATGTCGACGAGCCGTAAAGCCCCACAAAGAAAATATTGTGAATGTGGAGTACACCATCCATATTGGTTTTTAGTAACCAATGCTTTTTTATTGTTCTTTTTTATTTTCCGACTGATATTTTTACGGGAAAATCAAGGGACCAATACATGAGAAATAAATAATTCATTCTAAATTCCACATAAGCCAGGAAGTATATATTAATGAAAGTATATGGCATGCAAATAGAAAAAGGACATCATTGAAATTATTTGAAATTTCAAAGGACTCTACTTAAGGATTATTACAACCAAATGCAATGTATGAGTAATAGTGATAAATTACAAGTGCAGAAAATTAATTAAAATTGGTTGCTAATCAGTAGATGCGAATCTTCACTCGCATAACTGTTGATTATGAGGCTTACTACTTTGTCCACCAGAGTTCAATTGCGTTACGTGAGGCAGACAACCCATTGAACGTGAAATCTAAGTGACAGAATCATAAAAGCAAAATTATATTAAGGCTTTAAACACCGTTTTCAAGTACATAACCTGGAAACGAAATAGAAACCAACGAATTCAGATGTCTTAACTATGAAGCTTTGTTTATTGAACTTTCTGTGTGAAGTGTATTTTCCTTCAGCCTGAATTTTAAAGTAATTGGTTATTACGTACATATAAGTATAAAATGTTGAAATATAAAAATTTAGAATCCAAACTTTTAAAAGCGTAACGCTTGGCAAAATGACAAGCGTCAGACCTGTTGACAGTATTTTAATACCTGAATGACCAGTACTGATTGTTTTAAGTTTCTTTTCAAATCCCAGGCAACGCCGGTCACTTTTGCTAGTATTTAATAATTCTATAGTGACAATTTTCCAACATGACAATTGTACAATTGTCAATTCAATTGTCAATTGGACAATTGCTCAAATCAATATCAATCTTTCAATATCATTAAAAATAATAATAGTTAATCTCATGTTAGGAAATAAATATAATAAAGCATGCAAAGTTAGTGCGCTCGCTTTGCCACGCAGATATCCCGGGTTCAATTCCCATCGGGGCCAGAGAAAAATGTATATTTTCACTTCTATGTCTCTTTTCATATAGCGGTGACGATTGAAAAGCCTATCCTCTGCGGCCTACCACTTTTGCTACAATTGTAATACTCGGATACTGTTATCTAGATTCCATCTAGACGCTATTACCCTCAAAAACATTTAAAGATGTACCTGGTGAGTAAACTCATGTAGAAGTGGGAATTACAAGCACTCGACATCGTAATTCTTAGTTGGCCGAAACGAGAATACATACATACAAAACAAATGTAATATATAAAGGATAACTAATTGAAATATAAATAAAGAGTAACTGTATATCTATATGTTCGTAATTAAAGGAAGTTTCAAAATATAACATACCAAATTCATAACGATATAAAACATTTAAAGCATCTCTTTGACGTGGGTGTTGGTCACTTTCCACTTCATCACCATTATCTAAAAAATACTTCGCTCGTATCTAAAAAATGAAGGGTGTAAGTTATTTTGTAATCTGGGCGTAAAAATGATTGCAACAAATTTTTAACCAACACTTTATTAAAGAAGCAATTCACAACATTGCATTCTGATACCACAAACGACAACTGTATTTATTGGAAAATAATTCCAATTTATGAGCTGTAGATTAATTTGTATTTTGTGAAACATTTACATTTAATAGTTGACTACAGAAAACACCACTAAATTTCAATAATTTGTTATAATTTTGAAATATTTCCTATAATGAATACATGAAAATTGTAATCGCATATTTCTAATCTATTAATAAATTTAATTTTTCAAAAATTCTTGAAAAGGCACAATGATTCAATTTATATTCTCATTTTTCCTATAAGTTGATTTTTTAACTCATGATGTGGTTAGTGGTCAATTAAGATATACACTTTTAAGAATTGAACTTTTTTTAAACACGTTGCAGAATTTTTGATGCATCATCAATAGTAATATTAAATTACTCCCTATTGATTTCTAGAAGCGAATGCGTCAGACCACTTCTAAGTTCTTTTTCAAAACTTGCATCAGAGTCAAGGTTTATGAAACGAATTGACAAGATCAAAATTCTTCTCCAATGACATTGATTAATCCAACAACGTCATTCCGGGAGCGACGCTAAAAATAATTGAGGATAAGAAATAAAGAATTACGCTTTGCAGCATGGATAGCTGTTGGACCCCTTGGGAGAAAGATAATGCTTAAACGGCGAACAGAACGGTATAAGTTTGAGAAATCGCATTCAACAAAGAAAGAAGGAAACTCCTTCATGGAAATATTATTAAGGAGATGATGGATTTTGGGATGAGGGAGATCGGAGAAAAAATATTAGATTATTGAATATACTTATAGGAAGATAATATAAAAATCCACAGCTGTTTTCGCATGTGTGTCACCGGGCTTGGAAAACAGGAAAAACAAATACCAATTGGAATTAGATGTTGGAAAAGTACACTGCAAATAATTTAAGACAATGATTTAAGAGGTGCCACAGTAAATACTGATAAATCTAATTTCTTTCGTTTGAGAAATGTTTTATGGAGAGAAATTTAACGTAACTTATAGCCTAAAATTTTCTTTTTCACTATTGCAGTGTTTACGTATTTAAGGTTTTGTTTTGTTATGGTAGGGAAGAATAGTTAAATACGACGTATATCTCTTTTTTAAAGCTTAGTAAAAAAAGTGATTTATCTTATTACCATTAATAACATGTAAATCTGCTTCCGCCACCAACGACATTATAACTGCATCTTAGAAAAGTCCAAAGAAACACATCTTGGAAAGCTACAGCGTCCCCTGTTTCGGGCGTCGTACGTCTACGCACTGCGGGTAGCCGATATTCGCCTGCTCTCTTCTTCCAGTGGGCAAACGTATTTATTACTGTAATGAATACTTGTTTAATGATTCCCGAAACACAAATACTTTAAAAAACTGTAGGCACGAACTAAAACATCTATATTTTGTATACAATGTTGTTGAATTACTAACCTATCATAGCAAATTAATAACGGCGTATAATAAAAAAGATGGGTAAAATTGTTTCATCCCGTAATACGTTCGATATCGGATTCGTAATAGTTCAATTCATTCCATTTTTCCTGCATGCATCATTACACCGTGCAATAGAGAAAAAAAACATTTGTACCCAAAATATCCCAGAAAGTCGGAATGATCCAGAAATATCGTGCAACTATATATGCGGAAAGCAGCTTCAAGTGATATTGTAAAGTTTACATTGGAAATTTCTCTCGTGAAGCATACTCCTAATCAAATAGGCGTAAGCGTGGGCGCGTCGCCGAGGCAACGGCCACAGATTCTGGACCCGCGCTGTGCTGAGCCTCGCCGCGGTCGGCACCAAGAATGAACGAGCGAGAGAGCCAGCGTCACTGCGGAAAGGCACGGTCAACCTGTCCGCCTGTCTCCCTGCACCGTCATACTCACACGCTGAAACTGAAGGGAGAACGTGACAGGAGAGTTAGAGGATAAAATGTAAGGATTAGAAAGATACAATACAAGAGGAAAAAATGAGAAAATGGAACGAAGGACGGAGTGCTCCCGTGGAACTCACATCACCCAGGACTAGTGAGTGGAACGGGAATAGACGAAATTGAAGTACAAAACATTGCATTTCAACGCAACAATAGAACAGATGGAAAGTTAAATGACGTATGTTTATTTATTTGCAAAAATTCTGCAAAAATGTGGCAACAATACAACGATGAAGTGGCAAATAATAAATTAAAAACAATCAGACCTATCCGTCAGGCTCATTATCACACTCACGCCTCAATTATTTATTCTTATCCTTTTCCCTTTTTTGTCTTTCTTTATCACTCAGTCTTTTTCAATTACTTACTCTTTCTAACAACATTTACTGTGTAGTAAGATTTTAAAAGACCGTTCAGATAGCACTCGAGCGCATGGTATTTTCAGACTACTATGGGTGAACTGATGTATTACTCCCCATTAAGTTCCCTTCCTCGTAAGGTTCGAAATTTTTAAAATATGAAGTAATATTTCTTATATTAATAACATAAATATAAATTTACATAATAACTTTCCAATTCAATTTAATCTGAGTTACTAATATTGTCAGTCCACTTTATATTGTTTATTTATATTTCATTACATCGGTAAAAACTATCACTTATAGTTCAATGTTTTTCCAAATATAAATATATTGACCACACCTTTGGTCTTACTATCCTTTGCATACATCGCATAAAGTACGGCTTGCACACTCACTAGTATAAACAACCATTCATCTATGTGTAGAAAAGTAAATGTCAATGACCCCAGGGTGTGTGCTAATGAGTTGAGGGCGTGGCATAACAGAGGTCGTTGCGAGAATGTACCATGCGCAGAAGCGACGCGGCCAACGTCATTCCAGAGCCGAAGATGTTTCCTTCCATTATCGAATGGTATATCTCCTAGTATTGTGTCTAACCTCTGTTACGAGATAGACTGAAGGACAAAAATTCCAACAAATTATTGCGAAAAATTTTTTCGTACACAAGTACGTATAAAAATATTTGGAGTGTAGTGACACTCAAGAGATTCATTTAAGTAGAAATACAGAATAATGTAAATCTTTATTTTACCAAATTAAGGTAATATTAAACTACACACATAACACATGAAATTAAATAATAAATAATTGTATGGATTACAATTTTTATGAAACAAAATATATCATATTTAAAAAATAATATTTTGCGAAACACAATTCTTTGTGAAGCTGGATTAAATTAGAAGCATGTAATGCTGTATTCTTGAGAATCTCTTGACCCTACCAAATATGATTCCGCTTCACATACAATCTCGCATGTCACTAGGCAACGATGTGTTGTTTGAAAATGACTGCGGTCGCGCGAATCAGTCTCATTCGATTCCTCAAATGCGAACAAAGCTTCGCGCATCGACCGCGTGGCAGTACAGTTCTTTATAAGGTAGAGAAGCGACGTAGGCGTCGCGTCATCTGATTGGGTCCGCTGAAACATCCCCACTAGTATAACGGGAACAGTTAGGTGACAGCCATTTTGTTCACATTGCAGAGAGAAAACAATGCAAACAAAATCAAAGGGTAGCCATTTTGGTAACGGTATGTGTCTATTAGATAATGACGCGCACTCAGAGGATCCGCCATACTTTCAGAATCTTCTGTATACTCCTTGGAATTTTGTTCATATTGTCGCCTCTCTCCCTATAAAGAACTACGTGGGAGATGACAGAGGTAGAAGAGTAGCAAACGGGCCATGAAGGCACCGCACCGGGACGTGGTCGCGAGATCCCCTAGCAGGCAGCGAAATTGATTTAAGCTCATGCTGCGGAGGCGAAGCCCTTATGGCGCTCACCTGCTATTTATCACTGGCGCACGCTGGCTCAGGCGATACACCGACGAACGTGAATGCAACCGCTTTCTTTGGAAACACATTTTTTTATCACCTTAACCAAAGCCAAAACAATACTGGAAATTCACATAAAAATTTTATAAAAATTGATAGGTCATCATATGATCAAACATGTATTGGACAATATCCAACAATGAATAAAAGAAACTATTGACTTTTTTCGCTCAATTTTCATTACAAATTAAGAAAGGCATACTTTCTTTTCGAAACATTGGTGACTTCATATTAAACTAGCAGCTTTGTAGCGTAAAATTATTAAATTTTCAACAAATATTCTTCCCAAATCGCCATTCACGTATGTAAAAAAGAATCTAAATCTGATTTAGATAGGTCTATAACTTTTTAACATATGAACAGAAAATGAAAATACTTTCAAATACTGCCAAGCTATGTGTCACTTTTTTAGACAATCATTTATTCAATGCTTTACGTTATCACTTTACTTTCACTTAAAGATTTAAAAAAAATTAAAATTAAAAAAATATTAAATTTGTATAAATATAAATATTTATTTAAATATAAATTTAAAGAAACCTTCTTCAAGATTCAAATAGTTAGATTAAACCGCATTGCTGATAGTGTTAACAAAAGATATAAATCTAAACTTGGAAGACTAGCAAATGAAATATTCAATTTTCGACCTTCATCTAACCATGAATTTGTAGTTAACCTTACAGATAAGATAATCCATGAAGATGTAAAGAAGACCCTTAAATTAGGAAATAATTTTAACTATACTACAAAAGAATGTGATCATAAAAGAATAGTAACATAATATATAAAAAACACTGAAAATGGGACAGATAAACATGAGAATGAGAGGAAGATCTTAATTAGGAAATCAATGAGTAATATTTTGTAAAAATATCTGACTAATAAATGGTAAAGATGATGAGCATATTTATAATAATATGATAGTATCAAAAAACTTTTTGAAAATGAATAAAGATCTTATTGTAACGTGAAGTGATAAAGGAAACCGTACAGCAGTATAAAAAGAAATGAATATGTAGAAAAAGCAGAAAATGTCTTACAAAACAGAGAAATATCTTCAAATAGATAATGAAACAAAAAACAGTATAAAGCAAAATTCAAGTTATACTTAAAGAATGGCTACAGGATAATATAATTACAACATACCAGTTTAAACAATTAAGTATGAGTGATTCAAATATTACTCATGCATATGAACTAATAAAATTACATTAAAAGGAACAAGATATGAGACTAGTTATATCCGCCATTAATTGTCCTAACTATAATATATCAAAATTTATGTAACATTCTAAAACCACTTTTAGAAATTGATAATGAGTTTACTATAGAAAATAGTATTGAATTTGTCAATAAAATAAAATATTTGAAAATACCTAAAGATTATATGATGGTTTCACATAACATTAAATATATGTACCCATCAATGCCTCATGAATTAATAATTGGATCAATAAGAGAGAGCTTAAATAGTACTAATGTTGAAATAAAATTTCCTGTAGAACAAATAATTAGAATTTTAAAGCTTATACTAAATACAACAAATTTCAAGTTCAATAATAAATATTAGAAACAACCAATAGGTGGTACATTGAGTAATATGATGTGAGAAATTGCAATGACGAAATTAGAATCTGTAAGCTTGAAAAGAGTTGAATACCTGTATTATTGAAGGAATGTAGATTACACGTTCCTTATCGTAAAAGAAACAGATGTTAAAAAATACCTTGAAAACTTTAACTCATTTAATGAAAATATCAAATTTACAACACAGGTTGAAAAAGACAAAACATTTAACTTCCTAGATACAAAGGTGATTAATGTCGAAGTAGAACTGATAACAGACTGGTACAGGAAACCATCTGCTTCCGGAAGAACGTTGAACCATAAATCTAAACATTCTTATTTTATGAAAATGAATGTAATAAATGACTTACTAAGAAAAATTAATTGTGTATCACATGAAATGTTTCTGAAAAGTAATATTCAAGAAGTAAAGAACATACTTGTAATGAATTTAATTAATATTAAATGTAATTAATAGGCAGATTAAGAAATTTAAATGGAAAAGATATAAAGAAAGAAGTAGAGATATAAGTAATGAAACTGGAAGTAATAAAATGATTAATAAAAAAGGTATTGAAGCTAGAAAAGGTAATGATATGAATGTGATAACATATGTATGTAGTATTAATAAAGAAATAAAAAAATGTATTAAAGTAATTTAAAATCACTAGTATGTGTCGCGTAATTAATAAGGTTGAATTTGTTAAAAGTCAGAAAGGTAGGATTGAAAGATTTAATCAGAAAAATGTAATATACTCCAATCCTTGTAGTGACTGTGATACACAGGATAGACAAAGAAGAAATTGAATACAACGATAAAGGAACTTGAGAGAAAATGTAAAAATATTAATGATGATAAATGTGGCATTGTAAATATAATAAACATGAAATGAACTTCAAAAATACGAAGATTTTAGGAAAAGAGGATAATTATTTCAAAATATTTATTTTAGAAACTTGTTATATTAAAATGAATAAAAATGTGAATACTCAATTAGAACGTAACATTTTTACAAAATATGATAGTGTTTTGTATATGGTTAAGTAATAAATAAGGTTCTTATTTCATTTGTTATGTTGGCAATGCTTGTGATTCGAAAAATGCATGCTACCCATACTGTGTTACCCAAAAGATTTTAATTATTAACTAGTGTTTTAATTGTGATTGACTGTAGTAATTTTAATAATAAGATTTTAAATGTATCTGCACCTCAGGTATGTAAAAAAAATTTAGTGCCTTATATAATGAAAGCGTTGAACGTAATGTAAAACTGTTATGTATACGACTACCATTTCTGTCTGTTTTTGTTATGTAAGTACTGTAGCTAGCTCTGATAAAGAGATCAATAAATCTCGAAACGTTGTCAGAATATTAAAGTAATAGAGATGAATAACTTGCTAACTTTTTTAAAACTTTTTTAATTTTTAATTTTTTGAAAAATATTTAAGTGAAGATGAAGTGATAACGTAAAGCAGTGAATAAATTGTCTAAAAAGTCGCACATAACTTGGCAGTGTTTAAAAATGAGCTTCTATAATAGACAATCAGAGAAACCTCAAGTAGAAAATGAAAACATTTTATTTTTTGATAGATATCACGTGGAACTTCAGTACACTTTTTTTTCACCACACTTGGTATACACAGAAAAGTATTGGTGTGACACATTCACTCTTGATCTGTACGATTTGAGATGAAACTGGTTAGTTTCTCGGTCTCTCATGTTTTTGTCACGTCACAAATAACAAAAAATGCTTAAAATTAAATAAAGAAAAATCTAACAAAAACGTTGAAAGAAAGTCGTTTGGAGGCCCAAACAGACCATTTCAGGAAAAATAGTGTGTCAAATTTTGGCATAGTTATGTATGTGTCTTAAAGTCACTAAAAATCTTGAACGTTTAATATACAAATAAAAAATCTTGAAATAAAAATATCTTAATCTGATATATGGGTGTTCGTTTTCATGAGTTAACACACTTTGTGTTCTCTAGTATTAAAATCAGTTTATTTAAAATTAAATGGATATTGCGGGATACGTTTTTTATAGTGCTCCCTGTTCCGATATAGAATACGCTAACGCAACTGATAGCGAGGATACCGTCCTCCTTTTATAAACGGCTCCGACCGCGCTCGTTGTTGTGAATGCCTCGTCGTAGCTTTTCTATGGCCAGCCAATGCGATTGACTGCTTGTGACTGCTGTTCGTGAACCCGATTCCCAATCATCGGATGTGTCCGCTACATTTGTCACCTGCGTCACACCCGTACATCAATCATTGTATGTTATCCTCCCTCTCTGTCTACAGCTCTCTCCGCAACGGATACCAGTGCTGTTTCACCGAAGCGACACGATCTATCTTTAATATGGCCTATAACCCAATCCCCTTACACGTGTGAGAGGCGCAAAAGGATAAGTCGGCTCCACAGGAATTGCCTCAGGAGTTCTGATTCTTCCCCACAAATGTTTTTGAGTATGCGGTATTATTACATTGAAGTTACGAGGTTCTGCAACATAAATTTAATGCAACAAATATTTTTAACTTAACGAAGATTTTAAAAAATGTTTTGAAGTGTGATAATGTATTTTTATGGAAATGTGCAAAATACAAAATATTTTGTATAAATCCCTTCTAAAAAATAAAAAAAATATATTAATAAATTGAATCCCTTCAAATCAGCGGTTAAAAGTTTTCTAATGCTCTATTGCTTCTATAATGTGAAAGAATTTACAGATTTTAATAAAAAATTTCAATTTACGAATGAATATTGTATTCCATGTGATTTGGGAATATGTAAGTAATATTAATTTCTCTTATACTTTGTCACACCATTACTCTAGATACTGATTAAATTCCGTTTTTCATGCATGTTGTTTCTGATCCTTTTCATTTATAATAGTTTATTTCTAACAGTACGAAACCTCGGCACGGTTGTATACATTATCTCTGTAGCCCCATCCTGGCCCGGATTTATCCCCGGTTTTCCTCCGGGTTGTGACGGATTTGTCAAAAGCGGGATTGCCATTTAATACTCTTGTATTTATTAATCTCAAATGCTGGTTGCACATTATATCTACAATTCATTTTGAGTTAATTTATAACAATACATTTTGATTTACTTTATAAGTATTAAATACACCACTGCCCTTGGGTTCTTGATCGGAATTGATGGGTCGGGTGCTTGTTTCCGGCGTGTAACTTAGTTCATTAACCCCCACGTTGTCATACGCAGTTTGAGACTGCTTTATTGACACTGAAGTTTGTTTGTTTATTTATTTATTTATCTATTTATTTATCTTGAGTACAGAGGTTAGGACCATTTTAACGAATTCATCGCATTTGTGGAAAACTAAGTTCTTGATAACTGTGAATTCATTTTAATTTNCTATGCACATGATCCACATACGAGAATAAATATTATGACTCTTGGTGTGTTCGAACAATGAGGACTTCCATCCATTCTACTCAAAATACTCGTAAACACTCTCTCTGGTTAGGGTTGTCCTTTTATTGTGATAACTATATTCTTACCCACTCTTCCGATACTCATTTCTAAGTGATCGTATAAATCCCCGAAAATGTGACCGATCGTATGAAATCAACTTGAATGTGTCACTGATCCTATAAACAGGACAGTAACTTGTGTATCACGCACTGGTTTGCAAAATTGTTTAAAATGTTGATCATTTTCATTTCATCATAACCAGTAATGTAAAAGTAATGGGAATGACGACACTATTATGACACTATTCTTTTATTGCCGTTTGATATGTTATTCTCACTCTTCACATACAATTAAGTGTGATATTAAATTAAATTATCTTATCCAAAATTACTTCCTTAATTGATTATTTTAAAAATGGTGTTTTTGCAATTTAATTTAAATACATTATTTTCGTTCTANTAATTGATTATTTTAAAAATGGTGTTTTTGCAATTTAATTTAAATACATTATTTTCGTTCTAAATAATTTTCAACGTTTTGTTACAATTAAAATCTAGAAAGACATTACGAATATAAATCAGTGAATTCGTTGTATATTTGAATAAAAGCATGCTAAGAACGTTGTCTTAAAAATGGAGAAACATTAATCCGAGTATTGCATGCAAAAAAGAGAACAATAAAAAACACCGGGGATCAAAACAAGAGAAACAAAATAATATTTCACAATTATTTTACGGAATAATTAACCACATGTCTCCTGTTCAGCGGCAGGTCCAACTAGAACAATATTGGCTTATGCATTAGATTCGTGCTGATCTATTTTAAAATACGATAGAAAATTAGAAATAATGTAAAATAAACCAAACCATTTTGTGCAAGAATCACTTCCAACAGCAATATCATGTATTTGCTTTTCCAATACTTCAGTAATGAATGTATTTTCAAACAAAATATATTTAATATTTTCCTCTGTAACCTATGAAATAAATCATCCACGATCGTTCCGATGTCGAAAGAGAACAAACAAAAGCACGTGGTATCGAAATAGAATTCTCATTAATAAAATACTACATAATTTATTTGATCGCTATTACAATTAAAATGCCCCAACAAAATGACACATGACTATATCAACAAATAAAAACACCGATTGCGAATACAAAAAATATGAAAGGCACATTGGAAGTATTTATTCAATAATAACTAATAATGGTAATGCATCTATGAATTCTTTTATAACACCACATGCCCTAATTTTTCACGTGTTATAACCTTCCTTGAAACAGAAAGACAATTACGTGAACATGAGCAACAGAAAGACAATCTGATCACAGCAATAATTCAGAATTATCGCTACGTCTTCCCCTTCTGCGGACACACACATTTTATAGAGAGATATAATAGTTCGTAAAATATCAGAAGGCGACTAGCTACCTCCCTCACGCTGTCACCATTCCTTCCTACAGAGACATCTTGACCCAGAGATTCTCCCTGATACATCACCTTTCGCTCACACTACCGTCCTCATCGTTCGTGGTCGGAATGATTCACATAGTGGATAACTCTTATTGTTAATCAATTTTTTTACCGTGCAAGTAAAGGACGAAAAGTAGTTCATTTTGGACTCTTCAAAAAATTCTGTAACAACCATTTTCAACGATTCTATATTGATGTTGACAACAGCTGCGTAATTATCTCCTCACAAAATAAAAATACAGCGACTGCTTAAAATGGTTGTTGCTTGGAATTTTTCAATTCCAAATTTTGTACAGAATCCAAAATTAAGGACACTTTTGTCGATTTAATTTTTAAATCCTTGGAAAGGAAGTGGCGAAAAATTAAATAATAGGTAATCGAAGACACTTCTTTTAATGCTCTAAACTACGATATCTAATTTGTGTGATTTGCTCAATCCAGTTACGCACAAAAGAAACTAAAAGAAAAGAAACTAAAATTTGCGTATTGACGTAAATGATTGAAAATGTTTTTGTTACAAGTGTTAAAACAAAAATGAATCAAATCAGTGATAAACAAAACAAAGAACTTGAACACAAAAACAGGACAGCTAACAATGTGTGCTCACACGTACTTCGTAAAAACCAGGAAAATAAAGAGATATGGTAGGAAATACGTTCACTTAAAATCTGCACAATGTTCGTTTTTTATTTCTATGTTCATAATACTTTTTGAATAATCTATTATATTTTTTTAAAAAAGTGTGCTATAAATCTGCAGTGCTTCCTCCAACAATATGTATTATTCCGTTGTTTACGGGATAGTTTAACGTTAACCCCTTTCGAAAATTCAACGTTCTCATTCATATAGTAGCATAATAACCTACTTGGTACATCAAACATATCCGGTTGTTAAGCCTAGATCCCTCAAACATCAAAGTTCATATCGTATTCTTTGATGCTGCATCCTTCCCCTAAATAATACGCTCCTGTCCTTGTCGGCCCCCTTCTACTGGTCCCACACTTCTGTCCCATCCTCCATCTATACCTTCACACGCCATTAATATTTATTGCCACTTCCCTGGCTCGCTTTGCAAACCATCTCGCTTTTTACTCAAACAATTTGCATGACGCTTTGCGCATCGAAGCAAGAGTGGACGCGATCTAGTATTCTTTTAAAACTCTTCTGTTTTTAAGGGATCGTGAGGGGTTTTTAGAGACCGTGGTGGTTGAGCAGACTATATCTCTTACCTCTTGCTGTGAAATGAAAAAACCCACCATCTATTGGGGTATTTTTAAACGAATGTTTTTGAATTCCGAATAGTGTAGTCGGCAGCATAAGAATCTTTCATGCGATGAACAACAACTGTCGTAGTACATAGATTGATATTTGAGACATTTTTTCTTAACATTATATACTACAAAAGACAATTATTCTTTTAGAAAACATTACTTTATTCCTAGTTATCCACTTTTGGAGTAAAATGTTGTTCAATTAAAGATTTTAATTTTTGAAGAATTTGGATTGATAATTTTTCATATTAGTGTATACAATTGATAATGTATAGCGCAGATTATTTTATCTGATTAATATTATCTGATATTTGTATTTCAGCATTACAGATATCAGAGTGAAGTAATACTCATAGGGTTTTGGTAACTATTTTACCCTTCTTGACAACTTTTAAACAGAAATAATTTTAAGTTATGTTGAATGAAAATGGGAAACGGGACCGAGATTTGAACTCGGGATCATCAGTTTCTGGATTAAGAGATTTTTTATGTTTGTGAACTCCAGAATTGGAAAATACCGATCCAAAATCAAGTACTTCCTAAGGGAGTCGCATCATATGGGGATTCTAATCTCCACAAGATCACCCCAGAGGTCTGTGGGTCTCGAAAGTTGAATGTCAATGGTAGACTGGGCCCAGAGGTGAACGGGTTGGCGCAGTTGGTAAGCGCATTAGCGATTTAAGCTGAAGGTCCAGAGTTTAAATCTCGTTCCGCCTCCCATTTTCATTGAACATAACATAATTAATCTGCTACCAGACTGTGAGGTTACCGCAATTTAAGAGATTTCTGTAGAAATACTTTTTTTTATAGATTCAAAGATACTATTGATGTGCATAACGCAAGTAATTAATTATTTAAGAATATGAAATAGAATCACCATAATCATTTAAATATACAATCAGAATAAAATATTACTGAAAAAGGATTTGACAAATATTTTCATCACTTACTAGCATGAAGGCGAATCCCATATTTCAGCTTTTTGAGAAGCAAAGGAAACACCATACCTGATAAAATATAGAAAAAAAAATTAGTGGATGGACCTTATTACACAAAACATTTTCTGGAACAAAAACATTAAGCATTCACAATCGATAACCGAAACTCCAGCTATGAGCCAGTGTCGCATGACACCAGCGCAAGTGTCACTCGAACTGACAAGCGATCGAGATGGACAATATCAACAGAGACATGCAAGTGGCATAGGCCGCACGCAGCGTCGCGGAGTAGAATTAAATTTTCCAGGGGTGACAATCATACACAATCCATGACAAACTCTAATTTCACAACGGAAAACGTGAAAACGGGAAGGGGAAGAGAATCAGGATCGTCTACTTTAATACGCCAATGACCCCGAAAATTTTAGTTTATTTTCTGCATAATCGATAGGAGTCAATCACAGACACGAAATATCGAACGGTTTTCTATTGTTTCATCTTTCACTTTTTCCTTCTGGAGATAACAGTTAAAAATTGCATTAAGAAAATAATTTACGTGACTCATCTATTTGAATATGATGTTACTTGACTACTTAAATCCTTACGAATGACAGCACTGACGCGTCTGACGTATGTTGGTATACATAATATTCGTAGGAAATTGTACGAGGGTACGTAATGCTGCTCCATTGTGCATTATCATATACAATTCATAACCGATCTGATGTCCCGTTTACACTTTTTAATGCTAAATACAAAATCGAAAGAAACTTGCCCACAACTAGCAGATGGAGAAAAGTAGCTTCTGTCATATAAATAATAACAATCTTGCTAAATAAAAGTGAACGTTCGTATTATTATACAGAATATACGTTACATTCAATTTTTTAATTAGGGTTTGAGCTAGTCAAATACGTGTATATGACACAGCTACAATCAACTTTAGTTTAAAATGTATATATTTTTTACTTATTTACTAAATCCACTTGTCAGCGTTAAATTTCTATACAATTGTCGACAAGTTGCTTTATACCAATGAAAATGGAAACCATTAGTTACAACCCAGAATATTTGTTGTAGTTCGGAATACGTTCTTGTAATGCCAACTAGCAACTCCCTGAGACTGTCAAAATATGAAAATTATAAGAAACAGAAATAAGAAAAAGCACGGAGACGACAATTCTTCTAATGTGTTTCAAAGTTTAAAAAGTATTTACACTTTAATTCATAATATCATAATTTTCTAAATTTCTACCGAACATAGAACTCTCCAAAATTTCTGAAACAAATATCTTAATGAATGAAATTTTAGACCTATCGTATTTAGGTTCTCACTTCTGTTAGCACCCAAAATGTTTGTTCAGAAAGATTAAAGCATTAAAATAATAAATATAATTTGTCATAAATTATTATCAAACGAATTAAACTTACGAATACTATTTACGTCAAATTCCTTTTGGATTTTCTCCAGTTCCTCAACATACGAACTACGATTGGATCTCGATCGTTGGCAAGGAATCCTTGAACAATGGACGTCCCTGAAGTTTGACGATATTTTGAGAGAAGAGTTTGCAGAGGGAATGATGAACGTGTGACGAAATCCGCTGTTCTGTCATCAAAAGAGTCGCCATTCGTGAGCGCGAAAGCAGCTTGCTATTTCGCATCGCACACTCTCCATTCATTAACTCGCACCCCGTGGACAGCACTGCAAATATTGCCACTGCTATTTGAATTCGTATTGCTGTTTTTCTTTTTTAACCTTTTTTCTTGTTCTCTGGTTCTTTTCGTGTTGCTTTCCGGAAAGATTAATCTGATATTCGCAAAAAAATTAATTTAACGAAACAAAAAATATGTATTTATTCTGAAGTTCAATATAGTTCATAAAAAATATTTAAATATATATCTAAATGTAGGGGGTATTATCCTGAGACCGTGATCAACGTATTTAGTCATTTCATCAATACAGAGAGGAAAAAACGTATTCATGTTCGGAACATGAAATTTTGATAGAATATTGTTTTAGCACAGTAAAGGTATATTATTGTAATGGATTTTACAAATTCCCAATTTTAAATAAGTACAGTAGGACGAAAAAAGATTTTTCAAAATTTTGCAATTTGTATTGTTTTAGGAACTAATTAACGTATCGTATGAAAACGTTCCATTATTATCTTCACGAAGTTAGAACGTAGAAAAAAGCGGTATCATAACAAATTTCTTGTTTAAAGTCAGACTGGTTCGGTTGGTTTACCCATATGACTGTAATAGTTTAACAGCATCCTTACATTTATTACTGTTATCAAAGTATCAAATCGTATATTCAAAAGTTATATAATTCAGATGGCTAATTTAAAACAGCAATGAAGAAGCATACCATCATAAAGCGTCTTAAAATTATTTTTGAAAGGTCACCGCATGATTTTTTTAAGAAAGAAATGAAAACAAAATAAATGAGAAAAAATCGACAGTTTAATGCGATGTACAAATTATTCCACGTTTTTGTATTTATTATATCTGAATGAAGAGACAACGAAACAAACGATGTCCACCAGAGCTGATAAAAAATTTATAATTCAGTAAAGGGGAACCTGAGAGATTAGTTTCTAAACATTGCCGAATACAGCGAAATTATTTCCAATTATGTCCAATAAACGTTTTAATCACTCGTGATGTCTTGCTATTACAAGATTGAAAATTAAGTGAAATAACAAGGTAATCGACATTCCTCACTCCTAAACACCTCGTGTTTAGAACAGTTCAGAGTACTACACGAAAACTTTTAAACTAGTTTCGAAAATTAAACTCCGCCGAGTAATTTGAATGCGTCTCAGTTACGCCACGTAGTCGGACGAGTTGTTCGAGTTACAGTTTTCGCAGTGAAATGCGAAACGAAGCGAGAAAAAATTTTCGTGACGAAATCACACAAGGGAGGAGAAAGAATTTCTTGGGCACGGAGAACGATGCGTCTTTGTCCGAAGGATGCTGAGAGAAAGCACAGGAGGAGAGACGCAGGAAGAGGGAATAGCACTCGTCTCAAGTGAGCGTCTGTCCACCTCCAAAACCAGCTCTCTCGCCAACTCTTTTCTTCCTCTTTCTCCCTCCCTCCCCCCCTCTCTCTCACTCCTTTTCTCCTTAGTACCCCCACTTAACTTTCACCAAAATGTACTCTCCCTTAGGGGAAGCGTTTTTAGCGCCCAGGGTCACCGCATATAGCAGCACTTCTTAAACAACCTTTTCTTAACTCTAATGTACCCAAACTACAAAAATGATCGTTATACTTCTCCTTGAAAGTATCTACAATATTTTGTTGTCAATTTTAATGTCTTATATTTGTTATCCAGTCACTAAACGTACAGCTAAAACTAAACTTACAGCCTAACATTCAAACTTATAATACGGATCGTATCAAAGTCATGTTCATAAAATCATACACAGGATGGTCAGTTTTTCTCAATAAGAATACTATTCACTGAATTCTATATTTTTATTGATTCCCTTCATTACATAGGATAGAGGTTATTGAGTATTTGGGTCATAACCAATTGTACACAATTCATTCTGCCAACGTTTCGGACACTTATTTGTCCTTCTTCAGGGCTGTACACTACCACAACACAATAAGACAGTTACATCTTCATACATGCTTACACATAATCACTCAACGTAGACCAACGTCCATCACCCTTCCATCAACTCATTCCAACATCAATTGATAATCCTATCAGAGTACTGTTATTTTCCATAGTTACAAACCCTGTCAATACCAACAAATATTAAAATATAAAACGAAACGAATAAAACAGAATACAAAGATCTTTCACTATTAACAGAGAAACCGCTATCTGTTATCAAAATGCACCACGGATTAAATATTTCTTCAAAATTGTGAAAATTCGATTTGTTTCCATTTTATGAGCCCCACTTGTGCTACGAAATGTTTTGGTGCCGATATGTACCAAAAGGAATTTAGTAAATATTGCATTAATTAACATAAAAATGAATAAAAACATTCATTTACGCAATATAAATATAAAATTATTCGTAAAAATGTAGTATCTTCTCCCATTACACGTATTTGTCCTGTTTCTATTTATAATTATGTAAAATGTACTTGTAGGTATAGGCCAACTTACAAAGTTTCACAGAACCTCCCCCCTCCCCGTCATTTGAAATCCCGGATTTCCCGAATCCGTCCTTCGATATATTAAACTGTTCAACATAGTTCAACCAATACTGTGCAAACTCAGATGGATTTATCAAAACCCAACCCTCCTTCTCAAAATCAATCCTTCCTCTGCATGTTTCTTTCTGGAGAACGGTGACAACATCCTACCTTTCCAGCACTCTTTCCACTTCTATCTCTTCTCACAGAACTGGTTTCGTGTTGCCTCTCTTAAATCCCGGAGGTTCTCTTCTCCGTCGCACTCCCGCAAATCCACCCTCCCAAACCTCGCCCACCTTCGCGACTTGCTCAACTCAACCCACTCCAGCAACCTCTGCTCTGCTCTCCCTTTCCACTCACTGTGACCGGGGGGGGGGGGGGGAGGGGGTTAANGCGTTTCTGCACCTTCGTCGTCTTTCATCGCCGTCCTTCACCACGCCTCTTTGGCTCAAGCCAACGCCGTTCGTTTCTCTCTGCCGCCGCCAGGCGCGTTGCTCTGGTGCTTGCTTTGCTCCTGGGCCGCTGGGAAGCGGGTGCGAAGGCAGGCAGCCAGGCAAGCGGGCAAGCGGGCGGGTAGGCAACCGGGCAGGCGTAACTCTTGTCTTGACTGTCGCTGCCGTTTCTCATCTTGCTCGACCTCGTCTAACCCAGGAGGTTCGACCTATGGGAACCTCAACTTTCGCTTCCTTATTTTACTCAAATGAGTCGTCTTGTGACAGGANTATGGGAACCTCAACTTTCGCTTCCTTATTTTACTCAAATGAGTCGTCTTGTGACAGGATCTTTCCATAAGATGATATCCGTAAATAATTAATTATGTTATGTTGAATGAGGTTCACCGCAATCTAAGAGATTTCTATGTACCCGTAAATAATTAAAGTAGTCACTCAATGATTCATAAAGTAATTTCAAATATTAAAAGAATAAAAAAGTGAAATATAAATACAAGATCATCAAGATCGAAATTTTAAAAATTTTGATCCATCATTTACCTGCGGCTGTTATTATCTGAGAATACCACAATGTACGGTAAGTCGGTTGAATAAGAGATGGAGAGCTCAGGGCTCTCGCCCATCTGACCCATGAGCAATAAATTATATCACCGAGACCTAAAGCTTGTCCAGTGCTTTTCTAATGTGAAATAATCCTCAAAAAAGATTCCCTTTTAATTTTCTTTAAATCCACGGGTACGAAAGTAGACCAAGTACTGATAGAAATTTATAGTATTTGTAATTTATGAAATCAATAATATTTTCACAGTTATAATAACGAGTTATTGGATAATAAGTTGTAATTTCATAGGTACAGTTTTTAACATATAGTGTTTACACGCACGTGTTCATAGTCATGGTAAAAATTTAAAAAAAAAACTCTGAGGAGAATTGAAACGTCATGATTCGTAGAGAAACGTCAATGTCGAGATCGAATAACGGAACTGTTGTAGAAAGAAGAAAAGAGCAACATTACAAAAATTATTGGATCAATTCTTTCGACATCTGTCTCTCACAAAAATATTGTTCTGAAATGAGATCAAAAAAGGAACCCATGATATTATTATAAACATTTTTTTGTAATTCGTTTGTTCACCCAAAGAAAATGGAAAGAAAAGTTAAAGGCAAGAAGACTAAGAAATCTAATTATGAATACATAAAATATTCAATTTAATTCATTTATTTAGGTCTGGAATAAATTCACAGATCTTCCCGTATCTAAACGAAGTCATTCAATTTTGGTGGTAAATTCTTAAAAACTCTAACCTTCTATTCGGTTTCTGTTATTTCTCTCTCGTCACAAACATTGGCCATACCAATTTTTTTCATCCTCGTCAGAAATTCTACCCTTTCCGGTCCGCGTAAATCGCAATCTCACAATCGATGCTCGAGTGTACCTTCCTACCTACAATCACACTTAACTTCTTCTGTCTCGACTATTTTCTGTAGGTAGTTGCGTAAGTTTCCGTGCCCAGTCATATATTGTAGCGTGTACCTACCCGGTTGAAACCGTTTCACCGGGTATGAAATCCATTCCCTCCTCCCGTGTCTATTTCCTGTCCGTTTCACCATTCCTTTCTTCCTNTTTGACAGTGTATGAAATCCATTCCCTCCTCCCGTGTCTATTTCCTGTCCGTTTCACCATTCCTTTCTTCCTCGAATGCCAATAGACCTGTACTTACATAAATTACATAAAATATTTATTTATTCAATTGTTTTGACTCCTTGTCTGTCGCATAAAGCAATACAAGTTTCTCTGCTATTTGACATATCGTATAATTATTTTTTATCTATTCTATATCCTCCCTCTATACGCCGTCCTGATTCCATCTGTCTTGCCATCAAATTCCACATAAAGTTCATACTTCGTCTTAGTGTCAATTAACATGTTTTCTGCTGTCAGGTTTAGAATATTTTCCTTTCCATATTCTCTAATGTAGCATGCCCGCTCAGGCGCATAAAGTGAGCAATCCCACAACACATGCTCAGGGGTTTCTCGCTCTACTTCACAGTCACACATGTCATCGTTAGTCTTCCCAAAACGCTTTAAATATTCCTTAAAATTTCCGTGGCCAGTTAGAAATTGTGCAACAACCTTGGTCAGCACAAACCATTTCTTATGCTTCTTCGTAAATCGGACATCAGGTATACATCTATACGAGAGCCGTCCCTTTTGTGTCATTTCCCACCGTTTTTGCCATGCTTTCATTAAGCTCTCTGATAATTATCTTCGAGGTGTTTTCTCGTTCTGTTGTAATTCAATATTATTTACCATTAGCTTACCATCTTGTTTCATGATGCATCGATACTTTGTCTTCTGAACGAAGACATCTATTGGGAGTAAGCCTAGTACCACGTTCAATGCCTCAATCGAAACTGTTTTGTAACACCCAGAAATTGATATCAAACATTGTCGTTCAATAGATTGCATTTTCCGTGAAAATTGCATATTTATTACTCTTTCTGTCCATACTATACTGCCATATGCTATCAATTGCCTTAGTGCTCCCACATACAACAGTTTGAGGTCGTGTCGAGATATATCGTAAATCATGATCCCCATTCGCATCATGCTATACAAAGCAATCTGCACGCCCTTGCGTATGTACGCCTGATGTTCCAAGTATGTTAATTTCTGATCTACGATCACTCCCAGGTATCGATGCTTTGTCACAATTTGAACTTTCCTTTCATTAAGTCTAACTGTAAAATTTCAACGCAGCTGTTTGGGATGTCCGAACCAAATGATTTGTGTTTTACTGTCTGACAAGGTTAACGCTCTTTTCCGACACGCTTCTGCACAGGTGTCCAGTGCTTCTTGTGCTTTGGCTTCCAACATACGAGGTGATGAACCTGTTACTGTCATGACTAAATAATCAGCGTAAGCCACTGTTTTTATCCCCTTCTCATCTAGGTCCCATAATATTCCATCCGTCACCACATCCTAAAACATGGGTCCACTGGATGAACCATGTGGGCATCCGATCGATGTTGTTCACAATATCGTTTCCTCCCCGATAGTGAATATTATGGTGCGATTACTAAAATAAGTTTTGACCATATCTAGTAAATACTGTGGCAGCTGCTTGGATGTTAAAGTATCAACAATTATTCACCATCGTGCATGGTTGAAAGCGCCTTCTATATCGAAGAGATTACACGCGCAATATTTATCTACCCTTTGTGTAACATACTGCAAGAGCTGTCGTAATGCGTGACTTGTTCTTCTCCCCGACACGAAACCATACTGATTCGGAATCTTGTTACCTTTTGTCATGAGATGTTGCATCATTCGTCGCGTCAAAATCCTATCCAGAATCTTCTCATAAGTCGGGAGGAGTGAGATTGGACGATATGACGTCGGCTTGTTGGATGGTCTATCCTTGCCTTTCAAAAACATTTTTACCAAACTGATCTTCCAACACACCAGGTAATATATCTGCCGCAAACAGCCGTTCCGTTTAGCTGCATATATTTCTAGTTTATACTGGCGGCGTTTGTCTTTATATTTCTGTAGTTCTAAATCTATCCTTCCTCCCTTTCTTTTCTTTCGCTGCAATGCACGTCTGGTTTGGTTCATCTCTCTCTTCATTTTCGTCAAAGTCCTAGTAAAGCAGCGTACCGGTTTCCGTAAGTCTCGACGTGGCCGTAGGCACGTGGTACACGTCTGGAGCAAACTAATTTGCATGGCATTAACTTTTTCCTCTAACGTATTTGCTTCTCTCATTCTTACATGCACTTGCTCACGAAGTGCCCATTACCTCCCTGCAAGCTTGTCCCAATCAATATTTCTAAAATTTATTTTATTCTGTGCCCCTCCAAAGTACGAGATGATATTTCCTTGGCTATTGCTTTATGGCCACTTAACAACCCGTGTTGCAAGTTCCATCGAATCACCTCAGCAATTATTCAATCTGTTTATACAACAACGTAAGTTCAAGGATTACAATGTAGAAAGCAGTGAAAGTTTAACCAACATTCGAGCCAAATAACCCATACAGCTAAAATATCCCGGAAGTTTTATAACGTAAGTTTATTGCAGTTTAAGATTTCCTAATGTAAGCAAAGGGTAGGTGAATATTCTGAATGTGACGTAATATGAATGAAGGGAAAATAAAACCGTAAAGTAAAAAGCGTAAGGAGAAAAATAACTTTAATTTCTCACACATGAATTATAGATGAGTAATAATGTTTTGTACCCTAAAACGTATCTCCGCAGTAAATTAACACAATATTATTATAACAATGAACTATTATTATAACAAAGATACTTTTCACTTCCAGTCAATCAATATTAAATAATTTATATCAATAGGAGGTGGGTGATAAGTTTGCTACATAATTAAGAATGAAGAGGACAATTCGTTCCTCATACATAGCTAAGACACAGAAAAACAACTTTCTTGAACAGAAAAGACTCTCCTTACAGTTACACCTTCCTTTCCACTACGAGAAGCGGAAGTAATCAGAAGATCTTAATTAGACTTCGTCACTTGCGATCCAATTTGGTTGCTCAAGCATTGGAACTCCAATTTAGATTGATAAGACGACGTAAATAAGCTCTGTCAAAGACCCACAAGCAGTCGCACCCAAGAAACGCGAAACTGTGTCACCGACGCAGTGGCTCAGCTCCAACGAAATGTGAATGACGCAAAGAAAATTGACGACTAGCATAAGAAGAGATGGTATGGCAAAATGGAAAAAGCAAATTAGAGCTCCTCATTCGTATTTAAACATTTTAGCGTAAAATGTTATGAAATCACCGAATATTCTCACACGTAAATGATTCTTTAGGACTGATGTGTATTTATCATACTAATTCTGCACGCAATCTCATATAGACAGTTTTGTAAGCGACTATCATGAAGTTTCGAATTAAACCATTGTTCGTTAAGGATAATCAAACTTAATGATGAATCAGTTTTAAATATCAAATTCATTTAAGTTGTTATCTAGACATTTCTAAAAAATCTCAAGAGCTTTTTCTTTTATAACTTAACAACCTAAAAACTGGTAAGGAGCACATTTCTATCAAGAAAAACTCTATTAATTCTCATGATAATTTACTTCCAAAAAATAAAAAAAAGGAATGGTTTATTCATTTATAAATTTATTGTCAAAAAACAGTACAGACTGTGTATGACCACGTGGAGGACAATAAACTAATTTACTCTCCGGAAGCAAGCAAGGGACCATCCCATCAATTCCGATCAAGGGCCCTAAGGCAGAGGCGGATTCAAAACTTTCAGCAAAAGTTCCTAGATAAGATAAAAAGTTAGCTGCGAGTTATAATACATATATAATGTCAATATATTTGTAATTTAACGCAAATATGTTTGTAAATTTACAACAAAAATTCAACGTAGACTCATCGCTTAACACGTCACTATTATGATAATCGATGAAAGCACCTTCTATTTTCTTGCTAAGATGTTCGGCTGTCATTTCCAAAAGCGAAGGAAAACTGAAGGGTACCGCCGTGCAGCTCGGAGTGGGGGAAGAAGACTGCGAGCCAGTGCTGCCTCTAATGAGATCTGATTGAAAAGCGTACTTGCTCACACCGCGGATCATTCTTTAATTAACAAAGAATCGTCTTTCCCGATTATTGCAGAGGAAGCCATTATATAACTCGAAGCTCGCATTGAAACGAACAGGGCGCGTGCTTCTATTGAAGGAATTTGAATCGTCTAATTGATTTAGAGAGTGGGGCAGGAGTAGGAAAATGAGTCTTTGCTGATAATCTGCGAGATGTAAATCTGTTTCCTCCTAACAGAATAAATAACCTTATATTAACGCTCCAGGTGAGTTCTATCTCAGAAATTCACAGGATTAGAAACTAAGATTACCATATAAGTGGAATGTTGAATAATAAATTCAAAAACATTTATTTCATTACGAACCACTGTAATAACACAAAGACTCTTGATATGCAATTCCATTTTAGGAAAAAAACCTATAGATAGTATTAATGTGGACATTTTTCTCAATGTGCATTTTGTGTTTCGTTCATTACATCTTTTTTATCATCTCAAAAAATAAAAAAATAGTAATCTGAAAAACGTATGCTACTTTAACAACAATAAGAATCAAATACTTAAAAGTAGAAGGGTTATTGTTTACTCTTCAAATCATCACGGGGTTAGTAACTATGTTTTTCCTTGATACAGAAATCGATACAGTATCCTTCTATGCAGAGTATGTATGGAAACAACGATCAAGCTTCAACGTCAACCTACCGCAAATATAAAAGTAATTTCAACTTCACGTTTCGAAAATTTTAATGGTTACGTAACTGCAAAAGCTTGTAAATTAAAAGTGCAAATAAATTAAAATGAAACAAGCTGTTAAATTTAAATATAAATTTTAAAATATAAATTTAAATAAAAATTAAATTTTAATGGCATTTCGTTTATTCTTAAGTATTTCCCAGAAACTAACATTTTCTTGAAATAATAATTAATTTTGATGTCAAAAGGAAAAACGAAATTTTATTTGTATTTTACCATAAGTTCTTCGCAATAAGTTTATTGTAAGCTCTTTTTTTTCTTCATAAAAATGTACTCGTTTCCGAAAAATTCCTAACTTATTCCAGTACTTTAAAATTACGTTAAATTACGATACAAGAAAAAAAATTGTAACGAAAAGAATAAAACTATTTTTCTAACTTTTTTCAAATGATGATATTTAAAGAGTTGAATTTTGTTTTAAAATAAAAATATAAACAACTCATCGAAAACAATGAATTGTTTCTAGTTATTCTCATTCATAAAAGGAAGTTGTGCACAGGAAGTGCAAAAAGGCTTCTTCAATGTAGGTCAGAGTACCAAGTGCAAACGCGATGATAGTTCCAAGGGACCGCGCTCATTATTCATGGCGATCGAGTCGCCAACACCACGCTGCATCCGCTGCAAGTGACACAGGGTGTGGTCGGCCGCTGGCGGGAGAGAGAGACTGTGATGGAGCACGCATCTCATCCGTCCTCTCTCGCATAAACCATGACTGCAGAGAGGCTCACTATGAGGATGCACGACTTGATTCATCGTATTACCACTTATACAAGGTGCCGTAGGATTCATCTTATAAAAACATGCAAGGGAATAAGACAATCATTATAAGATACAAAACTGATTTATTTTATGATCACTTGATGGTTAAATCACACATTCACAGTGGTTCAGGACGACAACGTTTCGAGGCCAAGACTCTAGCCTCCTCTTCAGATTCATTACATTCCTTTAGGTTGCCCTACTACACATATCAAGTGTTGATATGCCAGTAATAAAATGTCGTGAAAAATTCATGTCAAATTTTGAAAAACACTGATAATTGGGTAGGTATATATTTAAATTCTAAATCTGCGATATATGAGAATCGGCATCGTTACTATGTTGGACTCAAAACGTTGTCGTCCTCGTCGAATCTTATAATGATTATCTTTAATATATTTGCACGTCGAATGGAATAATAAAAAAATAATTTTTAAGTAAAAATTCTGTGCTTCTTTTTTTAAACAGGTCCCAAAACAACACTCCACTACAATATTCATAATGAACACTATTAACATCAACGACTACAATGATCAAATAAGAAACAGTTCAAACGTTTTTGAGAAAGCTCTATGTGGGAACCAGCAGTGCATTGAGTACGTGAGGTGGGGGAGGGGAGAGTGTTTCTTTGGAGATTAACACTACTTTTTCGATTTGCAGAAGGAACATTCAACATAAATCCTGGAATGTTATTCCTGTATTATTATTCGTCACTTACCTATTACGATTAAGGTTAATAATGTATGATTCTTGCTATATCCATTTATACACGTATTGATTAAATTATGTTCATCAACCTCATGAAATTGCGTGAAACCGCCGGGAAGTAACCAATTCAAACTTAATGGGGAATATTCTGCATTCTGCAAATGCTCAGCTATAATTACTCATCCTGCATAATTGTTTTGTCATTTTATTTACTATTCTCTTTTACCCTGTACTCGAGCTCTTTTACCCTGGTCTTTAATAGGGTTTCATAACACACTCTTTCTTCATCCATCATCTTTCATAAGTCGCCATATTTCTCTTTATTGCCTATCTAATTCATTACTGGATCAGTCAAATGTAAAACTATTATGCGATACTGTAATGACCAAATATGAAACTTGATTATCAATACGTTACAAAACGTAATCATCCGCCGATTCTGTGTCTATACGGACACAATTTTATCACAAACTATTCAACTGATTTTATTCCAAACTTAACTCATCAATAGTGTATTTCGCGAGGAATGTTCAGGAGTATAGTTTTTTTTATATATTATACACGTTAGCTACACTTCGATGATGAATGTAAACCTGTGAAACAAATTAATACATCTACGTATCATGAGGCAAATGAATGAGTCGCGGGTGGAAAAACGATTTGTGCCTTGAAACGAATACAAGATTCTTCTCCTCTGAATATTTTTAAACCCATGTATTATTTTTGTTTTAAATGTTCAGAAGCTCTCGAAAAAATACAATTATTGAGGTTTCTATAGCAATCAATACAAGGTAGTAGTATGGAAATCTTTCAAGACCAACATTAATTCAATATTCATTTACCTAGCGATTCTCGAAATCGTTATTTAAATTTCTATAAGTCACAAAAAATGGGCTTTTCAAAAACCCAATATCAATAATAAAGAGAACCAAGCATTATTTCAAATACCTAAACTACTCACATACAATCTACATGAAGTGCTTCCCCCAAGAAACCCCAAATAAATGAAAAATGTGATAGAGAATGGATGGGTAAGAATAAATCATTGCGACTCACTTGGATTAAAGTGAATACATACACATTCAAGCGGTAAAGACATCAATACAAATGCATTTCACACCATTCAACAGATCAAAGGAGTAAAACATATTGATAGACGACTAAATCACATAAATATGTGTTATATTCAAACCCTTGTTAGTTACATAAGAGATAGTGAATACCATTACCCACTACTAAATTGACACAGATATAACCAAAGCAAGTTTTATCATGAAGGAATCGTTTTACATCACCTACTTACCCCTCGGGTAGACAAAGAAGAGACCTCGGTGTGAATGTAATCGATCTGTAATAACCCTGCATTACAAAGGGAGAATTGCATTCTACCCACAAGTCCTGACGTATCTTATTTCACTGTAAGCTCATAAACACGATCTGTCTGACAGAGATATCTGACGGAGACATGCGAGCAGAACCATATCACTTAACTTGTCACAGGGAGTGAACCACATTAAATTTCCTGTATATGCTTATAGGTTCTTGCGTGTGTTGAGACGGGCAGCAATGCAAGACGAAATGAAGACAAGTTGCCAGATTACAAAACACATTTACGGTTTATCATTAACGGTGCTCAAAGAACAACCACATGTGAACTTTTTCGGTGAAGGTTGAGAAATTATTTAAGAAGACAACCTTTGAGGAGAAACGTATGACGAAACGTAACATTTACATTTTCAGTTATGTTGAACACAAATGAAATATATCATAATCAGACGTAATACTAAAATAAAACCAGGCACAAATGCTGAAAATTTATCATTAGCTTTTTACTTTGTATAATGGCTTGCTTTCTTTCTTAATCTCAAAGGATGAAACGAACCAGTATCTATCACCGCAGCTTTTCCAAGAGTGAATTTTACACACAAGATATTCTACAATAGAAAACAATGATCATTGGATGAAACAGAATACGGAAATATTATGATTAAATGGCCTACATTTTAAAGTGCTATTGCATCACCTCCCAGAAAATTGTGTTCATACTTTTATGTTCATTTTCCACAATATTTTATGTTTTCAAAGTAAGGAAAAATATAGCAAATAAGTGTGTCTCGTGCAGTTAAATGACACGCAGTTATACAAATGATAGTATAGTCGATTACATAAATTAAATTAAATCGTATAACATTAACTCCTTACTATTTTGCTTACAAAAGGTTTACTACATGAAACTTCGCGTCATGACTACACAAGTTAATACACAAGGCAACATGACAGAAACCACAACCGAAGGCACCATACACCAGCGACAAAAAGAAAGTGATAAATATAATAATGTGAACATCATTCAATAACACTAAATGCAAAAATCATTACCTATAATTTTATATTCTTTCATAAATTAAAGTACGAATAAAAATAAAGACCGTGTCGTGCGTTATCTCTCAACAAACAAAAAGCAATAGAATATGTTGATACTCGGGAACCACCACCTGTTCCTTTTAGCATAATACAATTCTTTAGTATTATTTTTACTTTACCCGAACATTCAAGCGTTCGACATAACGGAGGAATAAGACAGGAATCTTAGCAAGTTGACAAGGGAGCACAAGAAGGGCAACTCAGATCAATAGGAAAACGAAGGGCAGTTTGCTCAGGCTCAAATCCATGTATAATGCAAGTAAGCATCCCTCTCTCAAGAGAACCCCTTTCTCAGCGGATGTGACACTTCAGGGATTGAAATCCCCACCTCATTCAAAGTTCATTGTGACGTCTTCTCCACGGACTGCAGTACTTCTTACCACAGACTCTCATTATTCAACACGTATCTGCGGTAATTATTTGAATGACACTAGGAGTAGGTCTGCTCTTTGTTTCGAGAAAATATATAATAGCCGCAAATTAAATGTACTGTTCAAATAAATGTTGTTCACGCCAGTAGAAATTTATATTAATTTAAATAATTTATACCACGTTTTCACGGACTAGATTTATTGTCAATCATATTTTTAATACGTTTCGGTCCTCACTGTGGGCCTCACAAAAATTCTGAAAACTGATTAAGATGTCGGAAATGAGACAAATAGTTCATACAAGATCTCAGAATATGGAGTAACATGAGTTTTTTACAAAATCATGGAATAAGGTTCTGAGACTACACTTATAAATATAATATTTACTTCTTATATTAAAAAAAATCAAAAGCATGTAGTTTTTAAATTAACAAAATATATATGTATTAGACCTCAAAGAGTCAATTGTTAGAAAAAATATTTGGTAATGTGTCAATCTGCAGATTTAATGTGTGAATCTCAGATTTTATGCGTTACGTAACACCAAAGCTAAGGCCTGTATTACATGCTCATATTTCTGTCATATCTATGATCATAGTTGAACCGTGGTCAAAGCTTGTGTATTACACGGTCATATTTTTGATCNCTCTCTATATATATATATATATATATATATATATATATATATATATATATATATATATATGACCATGTAATAATACTGGTCTAACACACTCCTATCCCACCATAACGTGAGTTACAGAGCCCCCTCCCACTCTGGAGTGCGTACATATTTTATGAACGTCTCCTACGAACACAATTACGTGAACACAAAAGTTCCTCAACACCAGTACCAGAATTACTTGACTTTCAGTATTAAGTTTTAAAACTTTCAGTATTATATCTCAAAAAGGAAAATATATCAAGAATATCTTTGAAACTCATCGTCATCCTCACATCCCGCCAGCCATCCTTACTTCGACCACCATCACTCAAGTCTCTTGTTTCCACTCCCCTTCTCTGAATACCCTACACCATTCCTCCATGTCCGTTAGGTCCACCATGCGACAGTCTGACACTGACACCGAGTGACAATGACAAATTCACCCAAATGCGCGAATATTATTGGTTTCCGTGACCGCCCAGAGCGTGTCCGTCCACCCGCGCTCCGCGTCTCACGTCGTCACCATATTGCTACCGAGATGAGCTGCTTTCCGCCGCGCCACTTGCCCCTTCGTCACACCCACTCGGTGGCTAGCCCCTCACGGACGAAGGGCAAATGTGCTGCTACTGTCGCAGACGTCATGAAATAACGCACAGCTCCGACCGGATTATTAGTTTCTGCATAATAAACGAGTAATTCATATGTTAGAGCAGCGCTGTCCAACTGGCGGTCTGCGAGTCGTGTGTGGTCCGTTACACTATTTTTACGCCCCACGAGTTATATACATTTTACATCAAACGACGGGGAGCACAATTTTGTGTTATAAATCTACGCTGTCATAATTAATATTTGATTTTGCGTGAGAGAGAGAAAAAATGGTGTTCGGAATAACCCCGACATATATACACCATGAAAACATTTAATTATAGCATTTAACAATAAAAGTACTTTTGAAAAATAAATCAATAAAAATAATATTGAATTCTTCATCTTGAAATAATAAATTCTTGTCGATGAAAATTAAAATATTACGTTATAAATAAATAAGTACGACTCATTAGTTTTATTTGTCGGGCAACATTTTACCTGACCACATCCCGTGCCTGACCGATCGCTCGGAAGCGCCTAGAATGGCCCAATGACTAATATAAGTTCACGAGCGCTGCGTTAATGTGATTTGTCGTTGCTTCTGTCAGGAACCGGGCTTGTTGCACATTTGTACAACTAGATACAAATGCGATAAATTATGCACAGAACTAAGTAGATGAGAGGTAAATTGCGAGAGACACTCGTGGAGTCCGCAAGCAACAGAAGATTCTGAACATTTTCTCGAAACTACTATTGTTTAACCAACAATATTACTAATTTTTACGAACTAATCTACAGTCAGAAGTTTTCTTTAACCTTCTCGAATATTAACAGACCTCATACCTTTCTGGAACACAAATCTAACTACACATTAAATGTAGAACTCTTCGTTTTCCTCCCGGTCACAAGAAATACCGTGCTCAGTTACTTTGTTTATATATGTTACTGACCACTTTTAAAAAATCGGAAGGATATTCGAGAATTTTAATACAATCCGTACGATTAATTCATTCCCCTTGCCGGATCCATTTTCCTACATCAGATAGAACGGGATAGTCACAGATTGAAAAGCAATACGAACGTCATAGAATTAGGAACGATTCAGTCAGGTTATCATGTTTGAAATAGGGATAATGCAACTATCTCTGCTACATTTTGCTTTTCAATGCATGATTACATAACAATTTTAATGTTGACTCAATTATATTTTGTGAGGAACAATCGCATTTAGGGGATAAAAACATCACAGTATATCACAAACATAATGGTGATTGTAGTTAATTCTAGGAAATTATGAGCTATAAGTAAATTCCCTAAATCCAATTTTAAAAAATTGTTTATATTTCCTTATTTTAACGGGCAATGTTTATATTTCCCCGTTTATTTCCTTCTTTTTTTCTTAGTTTATTTTCTCATATATTTCCTACGATTATGTAATTTCAAAAGGGACTGTAACTTCAAAGTTGATTAATGATTCAAGTTTTCTTATACAAATTATCCACTTCTACACAGGTTAAATGGCATTGCATTTTAGTTTTACTTGCAATACTTCATTTACTTATTATAAACATCGCTGCGCCAATACATAATTAAGAAAATAAATAATAGAAATAAATACACGTGTATGTATATAAAGCGTTAATTAAACCTTAGCACCTCAGCCTTGCACATAGTAATGAGTGAATAAATTTCCACTAATTTGTTTTGAAATTAAATATAAATTTATCCAGTACACACAGAATGATTAACGGTACGACTAGAATTGGAGCTCGAGACACATTTTAATCTTGCTAGATGCCAATCAGATGTTTCCGACAGCTTCATGCGGAAATCAATTAATTAAAATCATAGTCCCTCTGGTGGCTCATGTGGTAGCTTTCTTCACAAAGCCATCCCGGGTTCAACCCCCGGTGGAGCCAGAAAAAAATTGTGCCATCATATAGCTGTGAATGCTGGAAGCGTACCATCCTTCCTCTATCCACCTCCTGCTAGTATCAATAACTCTAACTCTTACTAAATACTTCTACTAACCCCTCCACCTGGGTTTAGTTGTTGGTAAACCCAGCTAAGCGACCCACCTATTAACAATAGTCTACCACCCATCTCCTACCTCCTACCTCTCCATGTGGATAAGCTTCAATAGCACGCTACATTTCCTATTTACAAATACTACGAGTATAATAAAAAAAATAATTTCATCCCTTGACGTTACATTTGGTCTAGAAAGAACAGAAATTACAATTTAATTACAATTTATCGCAAATAACAGGAATGGAAGAAAATAGGAAAGATAAAATTAGAAATGGATCAGACAAAGAATTCATTAACATTCTGAATGACTTCATCTGACAGTACTAATGAAAATATAAAGTTGATTTAAAGAGTTCAAACACAATTCCCCCCAAAAAATTCATCATTCAAGAAAGGTTTAAGAAGACAGAATAAGAGGGAGGAAAAGTCGAAAGAGGAGTGAAATAGAATAAGAGTAAAAAAAAACGAAACACTGCTCTCAACCTTTCTTTACTCCGCCTTCTCCGTTGCCCATGAAGTTGGTTCCTCTCAAGAAAACAATGGACACGTTCTGGCTACGCGCCAGGTCATTTCCTCAACGCTTCCTTTGTTTCTGTCCAGCAATCATCACTATCTCTCCATTTTTTGTGGACTTTAATGCTTTTAACCTACTATTAATCCCATTATTCCAAGATACAAAGATTTTGGAGGCTTTTTATTCCAATTCTGAGATTTGCTCTCATTAACTATCTTGATGCAAATTTTCGTGGGATTTAAATACAGTGTTCATTATCCTCAGCGGCAAGAATCTTGGGGTTTTTTCGTCATGGCTGCTCACGTCTTGCGTTCTTCTATACTTTGCTGAGGTCGAGACGTATCATCGTTTTGAAATATTTTTAGCTGACTTAATAATTGATCCGCAATTTTTTTCTTACTCTACCATATTTTTTCGTGGTGAATGAACTAAATTCTCAGATATGTGCATTAATAAATACATTATGTAGATACAAAGAATTTAATAAGCATGATAGTATGACCAGATTCCGACCGAAATACTTATAACTTTTTAGAAAGATAGTTTATCTGTATAAAAAAATTGTTAACTTACCATACGTTAACTTACTAACAAAGTGAATTAAACTTTTGTTTGTAAATGCAAAAATTTAGTTCTTAGGGACAAATAACTCAAAAGCTATCAACAATAAATTTTCTGGTTAGGGGACTAAAGTTTGCAAAGTTTTCATTTAAGACGGGAGTATTTAAATACTTCAGGAACTGACTAAAAACAAATATAAAATACGGATAACAATGAAGCTTCTGAAATGAACTAGCTGTACGAATAAAGATCAAGAAGATTTTCAGCCATCCAAAGCCGAAATTACCCAACATGTTTTCTCGCCCAATGAAATGTGGTAAAAGGCGAAGAGAGCGATCCGTTCTCTCTGTGTCGGTCAACCGAAACCGGCCCCAATCCATCCGGAGACAATAACGTCTGGGTGGCGGGTGTTGCAGATGCCTGTCACGCGAGTGCACGGCGGCAAAATGGCGGTCACGTCCCTCGCCCTGTTTTAGACAGGGCGCTGGAAAGGAGACTGAACTCCGTGTAACCACCTCCTTCTCGTCCCTGAGGACCCAGCTGTTCTCGAAGTCCTCACTGTCCTCTCTACGGCACCCGCCAGTCTCCGAGGGGCCTGCGGTCACGACAAGCAATCCACCCCTCGTTTGGTGGCTTAATTAGTTCTTCTCGAACGCGGTGTATCGAGTAATAATTAATGATCGTCTAGTCTGCGATGTCCTCGTCTACAAGAGATCATTTTTCCCATCACAAGACGGATAAGACATACAAATTGATGTGAGGCAATCCATAAGTGCACAAAAGTTGCTAGTGAAATGATATTTTTGAATTCGAAACATTTTACATTTAATATTATTAAAGATGATCAACTTAAATTTCCCTTTCCCTGTTTAAAAATGAAAGAAATTCCAATTATTTTGACAACGTGATGATCACCTAATTCATGTACGGATGCATTCAGAAATAACATCAATAAGCAACTTCATTTAATATACTGTATGTTCCTTCGGAGAGAAACAAAGCGACAACTTAAAAAAAATGTATTAGAAAGCTTAAAATGAAGATATAACTAGAAACAAAACAATAACTCAATATATTTAGTTTCAGGATATGTAGTTCAGAAATATGTAGAATATGTAGTGTAGGATATGTAGGGTAGGGTATGTAGTTTATATTTTATGTTTTCACACTGAGAGTACTCTGTGAATCATAATCGAAATGTGCTATTTCACATTTCCATGGAAGGGAAAATAACATTTACTTCAACGTTATTATGATTATGCTGATGTTAAAATTCTTACACGTTCTCAAGCGTTGTAAATTGTGAAAACCTTCTATACCAAAAATGAAACATGTGTCACTAAAATACCACAACATTTCTGTGACAAAACATTTATTTTGTAAGAGAGTTAAACTCTGCAAATACATATTACTTTATTTAATATGAAAACATCAACTGTTCCTGCTCTATAAAATGTATTTTAAAACATAGAACTACTTCCGCCTGTTTTCAATAATATGAAAGAGCTGCTCTTGTAGAAAAACATTTTTGTTAATCCTATTGTGGTTCGGAAAAATAAATATTTAAACCAAAAGAGGTAATTAAGCAGAAAATTCCCATTCTATATCATTCCAGTTGATCCAGGTACTATACTTTCACTAATGAGTTTTGTTTATAGGAATACGCCAATAACAGAGATAAAATATTATAAATATATTAAAGCTAACACATCCAAAAACGGCAAGAAACTCATTGAAAAAGAAATTATTTCTCTGCAGCTACTGGCAGCAAGAAATGTATAAGCTAGTCAGCTCAATGTGTAGTACAAAACAAAACCAGTGCATTTGAACTAACACCTAAGAGTAAGGTTTTATTTAGTTTGTTTCTCGATCTTCTACTGCATAGTTATCAACAATTGTTAAGGCAATCCTCATACAATTTATAACTTGGTTCTAAAGAATAAAGAACCATAAAACTATCTTATCAGAATTTTTTTATTTTGAAAATGAAAAAGGAACCACACCGTCCATAACCAATCAAATTTTCACTGAATTTGTTACAAATGTAATCTTTCATATAGTAATTTTTAATTTAATTATATTATTAAAAATAGTCCTCGTGAAAGCACTTTTCTTGAGGCGGGTGGGCATCAATTGCGCAGGATTACCTGGGTCAGATAGAAAGGGTTTCCTCAATTGCGCAGAGTCATTCCAGTATGTCACAAGAGATTTCCACAATTGCGCAGAAATCCGACCTTCCTTCAGATCGGGATTCAAGAATAGTATTTCACGTATGAATACCATGCCTTCATATATTTTATGATCTGGAATTAAAGACAAATGTCTTTTTTTCTACGCGATTTGTTATTTAGGCTTATAACTTAATTTTCCAAACTCTTATTACGTCTGTAGAAATATAATTACTAAATAAAACGACCTTATTACACAGACTGATTTATTAACTACTGAAGAGAGAGACAGTGTTTCGACTCACATTGTGGGTCGTCATCACACAAGCAGATGAAGTACATATAAATTACATGCATATCAGTATCATTGACAAGTGATGAATAAATAGAAAGGATTAAATAGATAATTCATTACCTTTTTGTATGCGGTTTAGCACCGTTTCAGATTAGGTTGTTTCTATTCTCCCTTAATTTAACAAGTACCATCCAAGAGCGCAAAAGCTCTTATCCAAAACGAATGTCTATTTTTAGAAGAACCACGGAACCCTAGCACAACTGACCAGTTGACAGCCTTCCCAGGAACCAGAGTTCGTTTGCAAATTTCTCAAAAAAGTTGGAGTCAGTGCTTTTATTGTAATGTGGAACATCAGTGTTCGCTCTACACTGCCATATACCATTGCAATGGCGTGGGGGTACATGTTAACAGATACTTCCCTTCCTCTGAATACCTGCCTCAGTATCTGCGCAGTTGAGGAAACCTTTCAGGGTCTTCCTGGGTACTCTGCCCAATTGAAGCACTTTAGTGCGCAACTCAGGCAAGTGAAGTTCAGTAAAGATAAAAAGGAATGGATTTGTGTAATCGAAAACACTTAAATCAATATGAGTAAATTGATGAATATTAAAGCAATATTGAGATGAGTCGCACGGTAAAGCGTAACCTGGTGTTACGGAAAGTACAGTTAAAAAAGGACGGACAGTCAATTTCAAAAGTTGTGTAACTGGAGAAAACGAGACCAACCGCCAGTTCACATACCTGCTCAGACTCTACATTTTATTTCCTAGCATCTGACTACATTTCATCGCGACTCATCATATAAGGCCATTCCATGGCAAATTAACACAGTTTCAATAGATTTTTTACATGACCATCTTAGATTTTGATGACATTTTGTGAGAAGGTAATCTTCATGTAAATTTTTAAAAATGCCCGGTATCGTAAGTTTTCAACCCGTTCGAAAGTTACAACAATGGAAAAATTAAACAAAACGCCCCGAAACAACTCTACAGAAGTTTTGGTGAGGTTTGATTTGGCATGGTTCAATAAAGTTAGTATCATCTACACAATATCTATGGAATAAACATAAAAGCAATGTAATTGAGATTGCGAAATAAATTTGAAAACTTTAATACTACTTAAGTTTTAAATAATTCACTTCATTTATGTTATTCATAAAAAGTTCAGAAATTAAAGTGGACAATAAGAATGTGGTAGGTCTTGAATTCATTTCATTGACTGATGCGGACAAGGTTCAGATTTGTAAGGCATCTGTAAGAGGTTTCGGATGACACATAGTGTCATTTTTCCTTGAGATCGCCCAATGGAGAATTCTGCGACAGGGTCACTCCCAAGTTTCAATCCATCAACACCTTCCCTTTTACCCGCTACCTCCCACAACCGTATCACTAAAGTTTACCTCAATTCGTTACATTTATCCCCTGTCTTCGGTTCTTTTTCAACTACATGTCTATCCAAGCATCTCTCCCATATTTCAAAACAAGAATACAAAATATACTCTACCTTTGTTCGAAAAATAGGAATTAATACAATAATATAATCTACTTATTTACTTCTCCTTCCACGCATAATTTAAAGACACATTTCTATGTGATATAAAGTCCTAGAATCATTAATGCAAAACAATATTGAAATAAAACGATCCCCAATATAACACATACATTTTTTTCACTGTAAAGTAATTTAAATTGACAATTATATTTCTATAACCTCTGAACTACATCTATAATTGACCCATGCACTACATAATCTGTAATCACATTTTCATTGGTTGATTATGTAAAATATTCCCTGCTTTACCAATCATCGAAAACGATTAGAAAGAACATGAACTATCTGTAATAACATGCAATATTTTGCAGTAGCTACGTTAGTGGAGGAATAATTATTAATTTAACAGCAATCATATTATTAAACGAATTTAAAATGTTTGTTACAGAGAGACGATGAAGAAAAACTCATAAATTACAAATTGTCATTTTCATGCAATCTATGTAGAGTGATGATGTGTTTTTAAGTGTATTTAAAACATAACTTCACGAGCATGATAAATTGAAAGGCGTTTCTATGTTGCTCATTGTTTCAATTTATCATGCTTTGATAATGTTGCTAAAGCTCCACAATTACCAAGTATAACTTCACGAAAAACTAAAATGAATATTTGTGTTTCACATCCTTGAAGTGAGTCTCTCGCAGTTGAAATCTTACTCGAAAGCTACAGAAATCAAATTCAAATACTGGCATACAAGATCAATATATATCAGGAGAAATAATGTCCCTTTCTGACATAGGGGTTCGCGAGAGCAAAGTAGTAACATAAAGAACGTGAGAATGTCTCCACGCGTCGCAATTTACTTGCAGCCGATCGCGTAGCGAGTGAACCGAATGCTAAGTGGACTGCCAGCAACGACTGCCGCTGAGCAAGGCAAAGGGAAACGTCTCTGATATTCCGCTATGAATGGAAGGCGATAAATCATTCGAGTGGACGCTGACGACCCGTCCCCTTTCCCCCTCCACAGATCTCTATCCCGAACCATCCTCTACAACCCTACAATCTGTCGCAGAGCATTACTTCTGCGTTAGCGGTCTCGTGTCCTTACCCAATTTTTTCCCCGTCAAATTTTATCTGAGATATCAATATCTCCTTGATTACGTGACTAAAGTGGTCAGCGTAGCTCAGTCAAAAGCTTAGCTGCTGGCTGGGTAGCTCTTCGATCCTCGATGGATAGTGGGATTCTTCATTTCATCTCAACATCCAGACAGACACTCTACTGTAAAATGAGTACCGGGTCTTTCATGAAGTCAAACCGACATGAACGAAATGCTGGCCACCAATAATACCAATGAACAATACTTAGCTATGCGCTAATAAAACAATCATACATAATAATGAAGCACAGGTTACAGTGCTCATGATACTATTTATTTAAATTTTAATTGGCCAATAGTCATTACGACCGCTCGGCCTCCAACAAGGTCATTGCAGAGCACCTTAATTACCTTTTCGTTCTTTTTTACAATATTACAACATACATGATGTAGTATCCAGTCTTAGCTGTCCTTATGTATTTCAGTTCGTTGTTCCGTTTTATGTCTCATAATGTTTCGTCTCATTCTTCTGGTTATTATTTCTTCTTTCTTCTTTTCCCTCAGTTAACATTCTTTATATGCTACTATTTTCTAGTTCTTTTTTCAATATATCTCGTATAATACATACTTTTAACACATAATCTTTGTCTTGATACCGCTTCTTTGTTTTCACTAATTCTTCCCTTTTGGTTTTGTCACTTATTTCTTCTTCCTTCAATCGTCTTAAATAGCCATCCCTTTCTTTACCATACTCTCCACTATCCCAGAAAATATGCTCCTCGTCTTCCTCTGCTCTTCCACACATGCAGTCACTCTGCTCTCGTATCTTCCGTTTTTAAGGTATTTATTAATTACCGTGACCAGTCATAAATTCTTTGACATATTTATTCAGCCGAAACCATTTACTATTCATTATTGCGTATCTCCCGTTTGGTATGTAGGCTTATGTTACTCTTCCTTTCTCTGACTTCTCCCATCTCGTTTGCCAACCCCCTAATAACTCCATTGTCAATACCTTTTTTTTGTCCCTTTGTCTTCTTTCTTTAGAATCACTTCATTTAATTTGATTTACCCGTCTATTTCTAGTATCCTTTGAAATTTAATTTTCTGCACATATAAATCTATGGGCATTATGCCATGCAGTACTTCTAACGCATCTGTTGATAATGACCGATAAGATCCTCTCATGTTCTGTAAACATTGTCTATGTGTTTTCTGTGACTGTTTTTCGATATTTCCATACACAATTCTATGGCCCCTTACAGAACAAGCATACAATAGGATCGGCCTCGCCGCTCCCTTATAAAGCAATATTGCGTCTTTATTTGCAATATTGTATTTATTTAGCTCTACATGTAGGAGAGTATGAAATACTTTCCATGCTCTGTCTACACTGTATTGAACATGCTCAGTGAACAACGTTCTCTCATCAACTATTACCCCCATATACTTGTGTCGTTTCTCGAAACGTATTGTTTTGCCATATAGTCGCAAAATTGGGTTTCTTCTTTTTTATACTGTATGTCCTAACCACATGTGTTGTTTTTGTACTACTTATCTTTAATTTTAATTTTGTTGCCTCTGTTACTATTGCATTCAATAAATCTTGTCCTTTCTCATCTATTTCTCGTCTACTATTCCCTGCAAACATGACTGTCAGATCATCCGCATATGCGATATAGTTTACTTTCTGTTTCTCTAATACGTCTAATAAATTGTCCATTATCATAATCCAATACATGGTCACGTTGCTGATCCTTGTGGGCAACCACGACTTGTTTCAAGCAACACCTTTTCTCCTCCTATTTTGAGCACCACAGTTCTATCTTGAAAATACGACGTAATCAAATTATATAAATAGTTTGGTCCCTTCTTCTTCCTCATAGATTCTATTAACACCGTCCAGTCTGCACTGTCAAATGAACCTTCTACGTCCAAAAATATAAATAGACAATATTTCCCTTCTCGTTCCCTTACGTAATCTAACAGGTTTTGAACTGCATCCTCTGCTTTCTTTTCTTTTTGAAATCCATATAGAAATGTGTTTATTAAATTTTCCTTTATAAGATGTTCAATTAATCTTTCACCGATCCACATATCTAAAACTTGCCCAAAAGTTGGAACCAGTAATATGAGTCTATGATTTTGGATCATTTTGGTATCTTTTTCCCCTTTCAAGAAGAGCTTTAGTTCTGTTATCATCCATGGCTTTGGGAAGTATCGCATTCATTATAGATGTTAAGCATTTCTTTTTCTAGTTTATTATATCCGTTTCGTACCATCTCTTGCGTAATTCCATTGTAACTTGAGCTTCTTCTCAACTTCAATTTCTGTACTATCAGCTTCAATTCCAATTTACTAATTTGTCTTTCATCTTCATTTGTTTCCTCCAGTCGGTCTATCGTCACTAACTCATGATTGTTTTTATTAATCTTTCTCCCATTTCTTTCCATGTCCATATATTTTCTCCTTCTCCTTCCACACTCCTCCAAAATTCTTTCATCTTTATCTTATTTGTGCCCATTTTCAAAGGTACATTTCTCTTTTATCATGACTTCTTTGTTACTTTCCTTACATACTCATCCAAGCTCTTCTTCTTTTCATGTATTATTGTAACTTTAAACTCTTGTCTTTTCCTGTCTCATAATATCTCCTCCGCATTTCCTCTCTTCTGTCGCATTCTATTTAACTTCCTCTTAAAACTATTCTTCTCCTATTTTAACTTTGTTAATTCCCTTGTCCACCAGAACTACCCATTTCTCTGCGTATTTTTAGCCTTACACTCGTGACAAAATCGCAATAATCGCATTTGCATCTCTTCTATTACTTCCTCGATGCAATAAAACCACTCTATTCCTCTATCTCTCTTCTCCTGTAATTGTCCCTTCCTTTCAAATTTCCTCCAATCAATCGCAACACTCGTTCCACTAATTTGGCATTTCTTCCGTCTTCTTTCACACTTTGTATAGTGAAATAAATGGCTGCGTGATCGCTCTCCACGCCAACTGTTAATTCCCAGCTTCTGAGTATAAGTCTTCGCCATTCGTTTGTCAATGTAAGGTCTATTATAGATTATCCTCTCATGACAGCTGTAATACCACTTGTTGTATCCCAATACCGGCAAAACTTTGCAGCTCAGCGGCAGAGACCCCTTCCAGTGGTGAACGAATATAGTCACGATATGTCGCGACTATAATATTAGACTTTTGCTTTATTACAAAGGCAATTCATAGTATATAGCAGACAGACGGATAAACATTTTTGAAGCTTTCGAGGTACACAAAATATTTTAATGTATACATCCTGTACACCTCAAATCAACTTTCCATGATAAGAATTCCCAAGATTTCACTTACTATTATTATCGTTCTATTATACTTCCATTCTCGTTACCTTCTCATTCTGTTTTATGACTTCGCTCACTTATAACTCATTATTATTAATATTGGGGCTTTAGGGCTCGTCATATACTAGGTCATTAGAGACCTCCGTTATTTATAACAATCTTCTGTTTCAGTCGATATTTACAATAATTACACAATATTGTTAAACAGCTAGAGAATACTTTATTAAATAAATACTTTCTCATTCTAGTCAATGTATTTCATATAAAATAGTATACACAGCGTAAATGGTTGATAAGATGTGCTTCAAAAATTATTTTCCAAATCAACATTTATTATTTCATCCAATAATAAGAAACTTACATGTTTAAAAGACTGAATTCCCAGTCAGTAGAACTACCAAGCGAAGGCAAGTTGGAATCAACGAAAAAAAAAAAAAACATGTAAAAGTAGCTATATTGGATCATATCAGGATACACGCTAAATAATAATACCATAAATGTTATGAAGGCTAAAGACGAGACGTACAATATGAGTCAAATAAAAGAAAATGGCAAACATACTGATTTAAAAAAATGAAAGAATATTACACCTAATGTGACTTCAGACTTTCAATATTATATTATCGTATCATAGTCTCTCCATCCTTCAATTCTTTGAACTCTAATGAAAATGTAATTTAAAGGACACATTATTAAAGAAGTATAGAACAGCTTCCTGGTTTCTAATGTTATTAGTGTTTTACCATTCGTCAACTTCAAGTTAAGGTGGGTTTTATTAAGTTTCTTTTGTTTACAACGTGAGGAAGTGAATTAAACAGAAGAGTAAAATTAGAAACGACAATCTTCCTTAAATAAATTAATCTGAAGAACAAAACAAAACGAAAATTCATGGATCCTTGCAAACATCGTAGGATTCCGCAACACCTGTGCAGCCGGAACATTGTTTCAGTTACGATTAAATCAATTATTATTAACACAAATTTCCTTCCTTCTTAAAAAGAAAGAAGTGTAAGAGAGAAAAAAAAAGAAAACGTTGAATACATTTGTAAACCTTGTGATAGAATCTCAAAGAAAATAATGGCTCAAAGAAGACCTTAATATCAAATACCAAAACCCAGAATTTAAAATGTCTTACTCAAAAGACTTGCCTACAAAGTTCAGCTAAGTTACGCGACAAAATTAATCATGTTTACCGTACGTTTTCTAACTTTGCATGCTATATGCCTATATAATATTGCAGACATGATTTTCCCATATTAAGTACTGTTTAGAGACGTGGCAACGCTGCATTAATAATAGTTGTGTCAATGGACCTAATGTAATACACAATCCTTATTCTCCAAAACTAGGTTACTTTATGATCAAATTGCAGCCTCTTTTCTACCGAAATAATCTTTATTGTAACATTCCTCAGATCGAAAAAATGGTCAAATAGTTTTATTAACTTAGAACATTTCTGAATGATTTTTGAATTTTTCTCGATGATCTTGTGTGTGAATTTTACGAGGTAATATATTAATGAGAAAAGGGCAAAATAATATAAAAAAACGTGTAATTTGTAAGTTACACAATTCAAGAAACTCGGATAATTTTTTTTTACCATTGGTTTCCAAATTGCTGATGAGGTAAATATATTAGTATGGTCCATCATACATTCGNTGTAAGTTACACATTTCAAGAAACTCGGATAAAATTTTCTTACCATTGGTTTCCAAATTGCTGATGAGGTAAATATATTAGTATGGTCCATCATACATTCGATCGGGAACAGAATTTATCATTATGATAATCCATACATTCCACCAACTTAACCTTTAACGTATTCACTCCTTCGAAAGTCAGTTAACGTTTCGGGAACACCTTAAGGACAAACAGTCATTATTTCGTGAGAATTATGAAACTGTAGCTCGAACCAACCAGCACAGCCCTCAGAGCGATGAGACACAAGTTCCAGTTGCGGCGTTGAGATGCAGCCAGTGGAGACAGCGGAGACGGGGGAAGTACCTCGGGGAGAACACAAGAACTGCGTACACTGCGCCTGAGGTGAAGCAAACGGGGAGACATCGCGGTCGATGCCACGTGGATTTGAAAAGCCACACGCTGTGCGCGGACACGAGCTACGCCAACATTTACCCCACACAGGTTATACATAATTCGTGTTCTATCTCTCGTATGATATTTCATTCGTACATAATAATGGACGAGTTAAGAGTAATTTTCTCAAAATATGTGACATTGTATCTTACGTATATAGAACAATCTACAAAAAAGTTTTTAGATATAGTGCTATAAAATAATAAAATAAAATTATAAATTCGACTACAAATAAAAATAAATGATACATAGAAAGAGTTATCGTCAACGTTATTAAGAAAATATGAAAATTAAACTCTTTCAAAATTTTTATTAACTTTCGGAACTTAAATAAACGGACATAAAATACTTATTTTACTTTCAAATCAATTTTAGAATAAATTCCAGTTTTTTTAGCTCGCAGGATTTAAAGAATTTCCCCCTCAAACTCAGTAAGTTCCTCATTTATTGAGTGGTAATTAAAATGAATTTTTAGAATACAATTTTACGATTACGAAAAGTAATTTGCGTCATCCTTGCTGGCAACCACATTGACCTGCCCGCCGCGGAGAGTTTAGCGCGCGCCGTAGCGGCACTAGCGGCCAACGCACGTCCTCAGGATCAATAACACCCCGCCGCCCTGACCCGGAACTGCAATCCCGCTGTCCTCTGTCCAGTGCAAGCGACCAGCACTCTCCAGCGGTTTCAACTTCATGTGCTTCACTATGTCCAGGCATCATGGTTCTCTAGAGCACAGGCTCCAAGAAACGATAAAAGAGGACAAAGAGTAGAGAGTCAATTGAACGTCACACATTTTGTTTTCCAAATTCAGTATTGCATGAACGTAAAATATGGCTTAATGTTTCAAGGGGCTGGAAAATATGACGTTTGCAAAACATTTTACTATTTGCGTCCGATATGTATTCAAAATAAATAATCACTGACCACTTTTTTTTTTTTGACGATCACAATATATTTTTGGGATGTATATTAAATGGTAGTTTGAATTTACACACTGACACGGAGAAAGTATCGAATATTTACGACAATTTTGTAACGCATGTGTGATTTCTGATTTTTATGAACATATTCTGGTTAATAATTACGTTTAATATCATGTCCAATAGTTTTTTGTTGTTGTTGTTTTTTTTTTGTTACGGTAGTGTTTCTTGTCACAACATATTTTGATCTGAATACGACTCCCCTTTCGAGTCGAAGCTATGTGTAAGAGTAACACAATAAAAATATATCGTGATCGTCTATAAAAAATTCGAAAAGAATTATTTATTTTGTAAAAGATAAAGTCCAGTAAAGGACGTAGAAATTTAATATGCCAAAATTGAATGAAACTCTTAGTGTGGTTGTTCACTACGGATAATTATTGCTTCTCACATGTTTCGTATAATTTATGCATATTCATTCTTGAAACTAATATTATTGATTTTTATCTCATTTCATATCATACCGCACAATGTTTTTCTGAGAGAAAAATGGGTGAAGTATTATCATATTTATTATTGCAATATCAACCAATAAATAAATTGATTGCCAAAAAGCAGTTACAAACTGCGTGTGACACGTGGAGGACAATAAACTAATTTACTCTACAGAAGCAAGCAAGGGACCATCCCACCAATTCCGATTTTTTTTAAACCCTAAGGCAAAGGCGCATTTAACGTTTCAACACACTCCTAACAATTAAAATAGTTCTGAACGTGTTATAATATTAACGTAATAACAACAATTTTTTATTTAATACAACAAAAAATTATTTCAGAAGCACGTATTATCATACCACAGATTCTTCGGAAAGTATTGTTTATAAATCGTCACTATTAAATATTCAAGATTTCGTATTGTCACATTACACAGGAAAAAATATTTACCTCCATTAATAATAATTAACTCCAAGAAAATATTTCCATAGAAATAGAATAAAAATTTTAATTTACAAACATTGCATGAGCGAATAGAAATTCAAGAGAATGATTAAAGCACGAAAGATATACATGTAATTTCAAATTAATCAATATTTCAATATAAGTAATTTCAAATTATGAAATACTGTGAAATTGTAATTTTAAATTAATGGAAAATAAAACCGAATATCTCAGGTATTAATGATAACATAAATTCTTTGTATTTGTGAGCTTGCATTAATCTTTCTGATCATGATGTGGATGAAGTTCGTTCCGAAAATTTTTTAAAAAATGACGGTTGTGTAATCGACGGATGCGATCGGAGACAATGAAAGCATTTGCTACCCGTTTACTCTGTTGAAATGATTAGACGAGTTCCGACAACGTCTGGAGTCGATGTTGGTACGTCTGTGACAGTGCCCTAAAACGCATATAGCAGAATAGCCTGTAAAAATTGAAAATTGTTTGGTTGAAATAAATTCATCTCTTTGGTAAATTCAAACATATGTTGAAACCAGAGATGTAAAATTAAAAGTACAGTTAATCTACAAAACATTAATTCTTATATTTACAGTGATACTAAATAACACCATTATTTTTCCCTCGTTTCTTTCAATAATATAATTCGTCTCTTCGACCATCTTCCACTCTTTTCTACCTCCGGACTTCCTTCTCCAACCTCACACTCTTGGACTTTCAGGCCCCCAACCAGATTTTCTCCGTGGATTCTACCCATACTTCTTAGGGAATCTGTTTTCTTCCATCCTAGTGATACGACCCATCCATTGAATCTACCATTTCCTGATGGCGCCCACCAAATCAGATTTGTCGTGCGACATTGTGTATGCAATCGAAGGAACATCGAATAAAATTTGGTATGCATCAAAGGAACAATTACAAAAAGATACGCCGTAACATTCACATCGACGAAGATGTCCACAGGTTCTCCACGACAAATGTGACCAAGTAGAGGAAATAATTAGGTAGGAAGTTGATCACGTGTCTAACTCTTTAACGCTAGTATGAACAAAGAGGCGAACAAAATTGCCTTCTCACCGAAATAGAATTGAAGCCATCTTGAAGGACAAAAAGAAAATTAAAAAAACGTGGAAGAACTGTAAGTGCCCTCGTTTGACTACAAGCATAAATATGGTCACAGACATACTCCAAAGAATTCTTGTGTTGCATCATAACTGATGGCATCAGCGCGAACACCAAGTTTCATGTATTTCGAAAATTACTAATTGATTTTGCTAATTACCGCACACGTTATTTAATAAACGCAACCATTATTACTCCACGTTGTATAATTAGCAACACTCTGCAGAGAACAGCGCTTTAAATAACTGTGAAAATGTAATTTCATTCATAAAAATTATAGATTCGCAAATCTAAATCACGCAATCATTTTCATTATCACCCTATCTATCTTCCGCCCGAAACTAAGTTCATTGCGAACAATGTTTCTGAAACACGCAACCCGTTCGCAATTCGCTGGAAGTAGAGGAGGAGACTAAGGAGGCATCTCTTTCAGGAGACAGGTAGCGTTCAGCTACAGCGTTCCATCGATTCCATTCCGTCGAGAAAAAGAGAGAGAGAGAGAGAGAGAGAGTGAGCTGTGTGCCGGAGGCAGGGTGGATATCAAAGACTCCTCTTCTGAAGCATCCAAAGGGCTATGGAAGGGGTAGGTGCAGAAGAAATGGGCTACAGATAAACAAGAGATCGTGTTATTTCCGAAAAGAACAGAGAAACGCAAGGGAGATTGTTTAGAGTTAATGAGTTATGTGGAGTACGAAACGATATATTATAGAAAAGGGAAGGTATTTGGGTGAGTAAATGAAGTGTTCACAACAAATTGAAAGGTGGTGAAGAATTCACAGTTCTAAACGATTGCTTCGAATACTTTCTGGTAATGTAGTTTCTAGAAGGAAATCGCTGATAATTAAAATTATTGTAACTGTAAATAAATTATTTCAGGACATAGATTTATTCGACCATTAAATGTATAAATCAACGCATTAAAAATGAGTGTTTTGGATTTTACCACAATTTCATTCGTGGATTGAACGATACGCTTGGAAACAATTTTATTTTCCAAAAATATATAATAGAACTGATAAAATAATTTTAATATTATGGATCACATGGTCACTCAGGAAGGAAGTAAAAAAAAGAACATGAATAATTTCAGTCAACGTTTCGACGTTTAATACATCTTCTCCCGGGCATTATCATCTTGCTCATCATCACCTTTCACTATTACCTAACATACTGCAGTATGCAGTTCTAAAGTAAAGTAAATCTAGTTATATGATGTGTTTCATTATGACTCATCAAGACTCCACAAACTCGTATTTTCACTTCCAGAAAGCAAATAAGAGAGAATCTTTGCGTCTCTTCGCACGACGAATCTGCTTCAAAAACACTTCAGACAAATACGATAACGCGGAATTGGTTCGCCCTTAATTTACCTTTCAATATTCCTCCGCAAGGGTCTTCCGGAATTAGATTGGCGAGAGAAGTGTGGGTGGGTTAGACCGTGAGATGAGGCGAAGAAACAGACGCAAGCTCATCCATCACTCGCAACTCGTGGGATTCCCCGCCTTCGCGCGCTTTCCGCAACGCCGTCACTCCCGGAGCTACCGCAAGAGGCGCCCCCGTCGCTGAGGCGCGCGAACTCTACCGTTTCCTGTCGAAGAAGCGCGTCTCCACGACTGATTGGGACAATGAATGATTGATTTGAGAGTCAAAGAGACGCGGATCAGGCATTAGGAAGCTTCAGGTGATGCGACGAAATTCACTCAAAACAAGGAAAGTGATATTCCGCTGATGGAAAAGAGGAGTCTCGGAAAAAAGGCTCCATTAACGTTTAAGCAGAAGAGATGTTACATCATCAATCTTCATTTTACATATCGCATGATACATTCTTTTTTGAAATACGATCAAGATGTTTCTGTAACGTGTAGGAAATTAACTAAATTAAAATAACGTTGTCAGTGTAAAAAACGTTCCTTTCATCATGTGAAAGCTCTTTCTCCGTCATTGATAGTTTCATTATGTGCGTACAAATTCTATCACACACACAAAGAATTTAAAGTCAAATACTTTGTTTTGTTGTATTTGTTTCATTTTAATAAATATAATACACTCTAAAATTAAGTTTTGCGAAATATTTTAATTTCTATATTTTTTCGAAAGAATGCTATTTTGAAAGCATAATAACACACCTCTCATCATTTGTACAATGTCATTCACGCATGTAGATCATAGATGCACGATGTAAAATAGTAATAGAAAGGACATTAGAAAAGATCTATACCATAGTGTAAAACAGTATATTAAGGTATAAATTATTTGTTTGTACGTCGATGCCTTAAGAAATATAATTGAACAAACATAAGCCAAGGTATTAAATGAATTTAAATATACTGGAAAACTAATGTAAGAATATATTCCCCATTTACTAATCCAGTATTTCTTTTGTGGAATTCAAACATTTTCTAATTAACTATAGAATTACATAAGAAAATGTTTTCGGAAGAATCAAAGGTTTTTCTGCGGGAAAATGGTTCATCCATTTACAAAATAAATTGTATTCATCTAGACTAGTTCTTTGTTTATTACACATTATTTTTAATATCTCAGAAAGAGTTTGTAGACTGAAATCGATAAAAAATGTGAACAAAATTTGTAATAGCAAAAGAAGAAACTTAGCAGTTTGATAAAATATACTGCCAGGACTGTGCCTTATCGTTGAGAACAGAATACTAACGTTTTATCATAATGTCATCTTCAAAAATTAATTTCAATTATAAAAATCAGTGTTTTTATTCAATTATAAAAATATACGATATTTAAAATCCATTTTTATACATTACACGTTATATACAAACATAAATAAAAAATATTCTAATCAATCAAGAAATCTTCTGCAAATAGAAATCCAACTTTCAAAGGAAAGCAAACATGTTATTTTGACAACAATTACTTCAATTCAAATAAACACAAATAACAATTGCACCCGGAGAGAGAAATCCACGTAAATAATTTTAAAATAAGACAGGTAGATAATTAACACGTCACAGGAAGAATAGATCTTCCATCTCATATTGTGCATCATTTGACCATCACGACGTATTTTTAATATTCACACTGTCATATTCACACTATTATGGTGGTCCCAACATGTTCACTATCAAGTAACAAGCACATCTAATATTTTCGAACAATATTTTGGAATGATAACTTTCAGTCAGGTGAAAATGGCGACGAGTTGGGAATCGAACCCGAGACCCCAATATTAATCGCAAGGGTGTTAACCACTACACCAACCGTTCGCCTATCACAGTTGTAATTATTTATGTTGTGGAAGACGAACAGGTGGTGTAGCGGTTAATACTCCTGCGATCAAAGCAGGAGTCCCGGGTACATATGTAGGACACGGAAGAAATATATGAATATTTTGGAATGTTTCCAAACATGTCGAGGCACAATCCCTCTAAAATTTTCACAACACACATCTCGCCGCTGAAGCAGACAAGCAGAATGTCGTGTAGAGCGCCTCGCCTTGGTCGCAGTGTCTCCCGTAATCCATAAGTATGCTCCGCCTCCAGATGAGCGTAATGAAAGGCAAACGATGCGTGCATTATTTAACACCCTCCTCAGCACCCCAGCGCTACGCGTTCCAGAAAACTCCTCCGCCACCACTGTCATCGCGACGTAATTAATCTGGAATATTTATACGCAGAAACTTTGAAAGCAAGAAGAGAATCCGGATGGGACACATTCTCTTGGGGACTAGATGAAACAATATTCTATGTCCGCATTTGAAGAATTTTGAGATCTAGAGCGGTCGTATATTATTCCATTAAGAAATGTAATTAAGAAATTCAAAGATACACCTTTAACTTCTCCACAAGCCACACACGAATAAACTTCCTTACAAGGTAAAATATTTTGGAGATTTATTGCCGAGTAGATTTATTGAGATTTCGATCATAGGGATGTATGAGGATTATTTGGATGTATATCGTTTTAATAACTACGACTATATAATAATATTTCTAGTATTTTCAGTTTTGGGAGTTATTTATTAATAAGTTCTTAAATAACATAAAATTCATGCTTCGAGGCTCCGAGATGTCTTAAATTACTCTCAGCCAGTAACACATAATTCTACTACATACTTTAAATGATGAAACAATGATATATCCACAGTGAATTTAACAATATTCACCATTAGTGTTATTAATAACAACTGTGGCATTCAACCTTGGGGCACATTAAGAAGTTTTTAAATAATTATAGTTTACTCGGTAGGCACCAAATTCTTGACAAATTATAAAAATCTTAAGAGGGAAAAGTGGACGTACAGAAGAAACTTACTATTTCATTACAATGCCTGCAATAATTATACAATATGTGAAATTAACATAAATAAAACATATCAATATCATAATATCAGTGAATACACCGGAGGAAAACATTTCTTCATTTAATGTAAAAATGGGATTTGTTAACAATGATACATTCTTGGAATGGAAATCAGAGTTCTTTTATGAGGATAGAGTACGATTCAGTAATTCACCATTTCACGTTCTTTGAAAGATCTATCATTAGTAATGAAGTGAATAAGATAAACGATAAAAATAGAACACGTTAATTTTAATTAGAAGAATTTTCAGTGTTGAGAATATTGAATTACAACGTTTAATAAATTATGTAACTATGTAACTATATCCAGTGTCAGGAAAATACTTTCCTGAAGTATTTCGGACAGGAGACGAAAACCGCTGACGTTTAGGCGTGGATTAAGAGGGTGGTTACAGATAAGAAGTGTTATTGTTAATTCGCGACGCCTACGTTGGATGAAACGATCGATGTCTGCAAGAGATATCCTTAAGAAGAGAAAGGAGTCTCTCAGAAGAGCGTCTCTCAGACTTTAATTACGAAGTTGGATGACTTCTCTTTCTGACTCGACACCATAAGCAGAGTAAATTTATTAAAGTTACTCATTTTTGTTAATTCTGAATAATACATTTTCACAGGAACACACTCGCGATGTGGTTACGCGATGGGGTCGGGTGTATCAAGATTATTAAGATGTTTATGGTTATAAGTGGTATGGGTGTTTTCATAAACGTTGATTTCCGTAATAACATTTACGATTTAATTTTTTTAAAATTCTAATATCTTTGCGGAAGCAAAGCTTGGACACATTCATCCCTCCTCATCGATGCATATTCACTTCCATTGCCTTCTTTTCTCTTCCATTTCAAAGAACAAATTGGACGAATTCTTAATTTTAGAATACAACTTGATATGATGATATAGCTCTATGAAATGATAATACACTTTGATACATTATATTATTGTAATATAAATGTAAGTGACGATCAAAATATTTGAGACGCGCTAAACCATCCGTTATATTGAAGACATACAATCTGATGAGGAAGCACTCCATAAAGAAGTTTCATTAACAACCGTCCATTTACGAACTGAAAGTGGAGATATAAAAACTTAGCTGTTTCGTGCACAGGAGGCAATTCCACGAAAACAAAAACGTGGAATGTAAATAAAACAGATATTACCCAACTTTCTAATTATAAAACCGCGATGCAACGTAGGATCGCTCTGGTTGGTGGGAAAGCAGTTTTACCGATATTGCCACCCCCGCCCTTCCTCCCTCATCACATTCATCCCCCACCCTCCACATCAACCACAAAAGCGCTCCAGTTACTTTCACGCGACCTCGCAAAAGGGTGGACGCAGCAGGATTGCTAAAAGGGGTGGAATGAGGTGAAGAGGCTTAACAGACGCATAAGCTTAATTTTCACAGAAGAGAGAACTGGAGTAAGAGGGAGGAGGGTGGTAGGTCACGGTCGAGACCCTGGAGACTGACGAAGTTTAGGTAAGAGGTGATGGTGGTGGTGGTGGTGGTAGGGAAGAAGTGCTAACGAAGACTTCACTTGATGGATAGGCTTCAAATCAGCACGCGTATAACAAGAGCTTCATAACAAGGCTATTAAAAGACTTGTACAGAAATAAAAGATATATTCTTTATTATTACACTACGGATTAATAGGCGAACCGTAATGTAGTGCCCAACGCACTCGCCTTCTATCTCTGGGGACGCGGGTTCAATCCCGGTCCGATCCGAGGTGGTGGAAGGAGCGGTGTTCGCGGCAGGTTTTCTCGGGGTTCTCCCGTTTCCCCTGCCCTTCATTCCACCACAACATTCACTCATAATCAACGCTTCAGAGGAGGTGCGGCAGGAAGGGCATCCGGCATCCTAGTATTCCCCAGCCAAAACCAAATGAAGCATCATATATCCATCCCCATTCGCCCACCCCACATGAAGTGGGAAAAGGCAGAGTTAAAGAAGGAAAGATTACGCCACGGATTAACAGAATTATTATTAGATGATTCAAGAGTTTCCTTTTAGAAAAGGAGGCACTGAGCACAAATTCTTTATGTAATTACTTACATGATGGTGGAGTTAAATATAGCGTGTTAGACTATCTATTCATAAACCTAAGCTGTAGAAGAAACTAAGACAAACACTTCTCCGTTTTCAGCTAGGCATTTCATGAAATGTATCATTGTTTTAATACAATCAATCTAATTTACCTTCATGAGGTTAATTTGTCAGTAACTTACACACTTATTAGCATCATACCAGAATAATTATTACACCCTCCATTATTGCGTAACCAAAATTGCCATATTTAAACACGTTTCAATATTTGAAGTTGTACTAATTTTATGTACAATAATTGTAGTGATGTTATATTATAGATGACATTTTAAATAATCCAAGTTTTTTTTATTCACAATGTTTCGACCGCTATTTGGGTCCTTGTCAAGTGAATGTAAAAGTACATAAAAACCGAGTCATTTGGAAAGGTCATAAAAATTTATACATTATTCTTCGTTTACCATTTAATTCATTTTATTTATTTATTTTACTTATTTCATTCAGGTTCCTCACGTTTAATTCATGTAGTAGTCCAATACTTTGATTGCAAGATTTTGCCGAAACTCAAATTTTAGTTCTTGTCGGAAACGGCAAGTGAGACTGTTAATCAAAATTATTTCAGAAGGCGAAGAAACACGCATGTCTAGTCTGTGGAGTTTCCAATTCTCCTGTCACATTCAGCTTCCAAGTTTTATCCTCCTCCTGAAGAAGTGCGTCATTCGGTTTGCATTTTCCCACATTAGTATCATACAATGCCCCGTCTACCACTTCTAGGATAAGGCATGAGGAGTTAAACATTATTGCGTAACAATAATATGAAATATAATGCCATTACAAGTCAAGTGTATTATTTATTCTTATTGTACAAACATAAGAAAAAGTATGGCCCCAAAATAATCGTTATATTTCGTATGTTATATGATGTACGGACATTTGAACTAAGGCGTTTTATTCATCCACTGATGTGTGAAGTATATTAAAAATCTCCATTAGAATAGGTAGATTTATATGCTTTTCGGATAGTTTCTTGAAAGGACAATTAAATCTCTGCCACGCCCATATATTATTCTGGATGGATAAATGGCTTCAGATTCCGTTAAACCATTCCCAAGAATTAAGTCAGCGACGGACAGTTGGCAACGAGTTTTGCAGATAATTCACGTAGTTTGTTCTCCTGTAAATTTCTCGCTTTCAAACTTATTAATTTCAAATTCAGGTTACAGGGTCTTAAAACCCATAGAGTAGAAAGTTTTATGTATAAATTATTTGGTTAGTTTCTTGCTATATTCCATCTGACGGAATCGAAAAAGATTCATGATAGTGAAAAATATCTCGATTTATTCCAACAGATGCAAAAACCACAGGAAAGGAAAAACAAACAATCTTTAAAATCGCGTTGAGGTCAAAAATTTAATTTCACCACAGAGTAATAGAAGTAGTTGTCTTAAGGTAAGTTGTCTTTGAGTAATAGAGAAGAACACACTAAGTATACTCCATTGTGGATATGAGTGTAATCCCAACAGAAAATTTAGGAAACTGTTTAAAATCATAAGCAGTGACTTTAAAGAATCTGTTAAAATAGCGAAAACATCTTTTTCACTGAAGACTACATGTTTTTAAATGAGCAAAGGCATCGTAGGAAAGGATCTTCGAGAAATTAAAAAAGTTCTTGACCTAAAAAGATTCTCACTCATTTCTTTAGTGTTCCGAATATGGTACATCATTTTTTCTTCCCTTTTTTCCTTTTACTCAGTTATAGTACTTCTGGTCGTTCGATTTGCTATTGGCTAATGGGAAAGACTTTAACTGATTTTGCAGAGGTCCCACGAATCGAACGTTGGAAGATTAGATTTATTAAAATGTATTTACTGTCCTTACTGTGACTGTCCTTTTTATCTTTAATGCATTGAAAGAAGACCAAAGTGATGTGCATCTCAAAAAGGAAAACTTGAAAAAGAAGAAGAGACAAAAACCATACAATGGTTAACCTACAAATCTAAAATCTTCATTTAATTGTCAAGACTGTCTCGTTTTANTTAACCTACAAATCTAAAATCTTCATTTAATTGTCAAGACTGTCTCGTTTTAAGAAAAAGATTGAAATTCGAGAAAGAAAATACGATAATGATTGATGACCAACTCTCGTCATAAGACGTTATACTTTCTTTCAAAAATAACTAAATTAAATTTTTGAAACAAATATAAAAATATAATTCTGACTCCGTAACTACTGCCTGCATTAGTAAATAACTAATATACATCAGGTAAAATAAAATAAATAAGGTAAATTCCATACTTTGAGAAAAAAGATTTTTTTGTTTTGTTTTGTTTTGTTTCGAGAGAAATGTTGATATGTTATATTTTTAATTGAAAGAGAATATTTCTTTAGTATTGAAAATATTCAATTCAACCAAGGTTAATTACGAAAACAGATACGGGTCGAACATACGTTCAATTCGCTAAATTAAATGGTGTAGGATAAACTAATTATAACATCCTTGATCTTCCTTAAAAATGGAAACAAAAATAACTTAGGGCGTAATCAGCTACTCTAAACCAAACATATTTTAAAAAGATGAATTAAACATACAAAACTAAAATTAAATAATAACTAATCCTTCGTGAGGTCACTATTACACTCGAAATATCTTACGAAAAAAATACCTCAAATTTTGAGATTCTGAAAAATAACAACACAACATAAATGACATCTCCAATTCAAACACAGGGTCAAGGGAAACAATGTGGCGACAGCGGCCACGCTTGTTGTGTGTCCCGAATGTCAAGCGGCGTGGAGGGGGAGTGACACAGGTTACATGTCACGTCCCTTGGACATTTCAGCGAGCAGCGAACAAACTGCGACCGCGAGTGACGTAAATGCCATTTCCCTTGACTCCGTCATCCGCCGCCACCACGAGCCGCCACCGCCGCTGCAGACGATAACTTAATTTACACCAGCAGCAGCGTCGGCGGCTGCGGCTCCTCCTTTCGGTACACGGACAGCATCGTGTTTCACACTACCTACAACGCTTGATGTGCGCTAATATGCATTTCCAATTGGCTGCCTTTAATACTGGAGTGACATTGTTCAGGAAAGAATTATTTCCATCTGTCCATTCGGATATTTCGGAACGTTTCTCCTACTGTAACCTCTTGAAATTTAGTTCACAATTCTAAAATTATGAATGTAAATTTGGTTATGCAGAATCCTATTTGACCTTGCACTGGTAACGTGAATTTTTGTTCCATTATTTTTAACGTCAGAGTGTGAGGCTATGTGCATGTCTTATAGTCACAAAAAATCTTTGTTTTTCTCTTTTTGTATCCACACTCCTCAAGCATAGTTTAAAACAGAAACGCAGTACTAATTATTATTTGTGACATTTTATATTTTCTGCCCCATAAACAAATTCATTATCATTTAACATATTAATTAAAGGTATCAGTATTAAAAATTACTGAGTATTACATAAAAGTAACACTAAATTAACTTTATAATAAATTTATATTCGGTACATAAAAACGAGGAACGCTATAATTTTCACACGTAGCGTACACGCCACACGTACTACTCAAAGGGATTCTCAACTATCTCAAGCAACAATGGTAAGTTCTCACTATTATTGACTACTCTCATGATTGTGGACATATTTTACACTTTCTCTCTCTCTCCTATATACACCTATCTCCTTATCATTTTGGCGTCCGTCCATACATCAAAACAATCACCAAAAAGATGGTTTGGATGCTGAAGTGAAATTTGAATTTTTAAATTTTTATAATGATTTTTCTGCTTTGAAGGTTTGTGTTTTCAAATGATTTATTTTTTGTTTGTCATTGTTTTACTTGTATATGTAGTTAATTTGTTTTTATGCTTGTAACCAAGATAAAAGAAACAAATTTGTTGATATCTTCATACACTAACGTTCGCCTGATGATGGCAGCAACATGCTGTTGAAACGTTGTAGTAAAATGAATAGTCTACATTAAGAGGTCGCTGGGCTCTAATGACCTTCGATGTTGACGAGCCCTAAAGCCCCAACCAAAAAAAATAATTAAGAGGTCGATTTTAAAAATTCAATATAATTATGATTGTAGACGTAAACATAGTCAATGCTGAAGTGTAAACCCTGGTAATTTATATCAGGGATATTTCACAGAATAGGAACACTTGCGAGGAATTCTGACCCATTAAGTTAGGTTGCACGTCTTCGTAAACCGGACAAGTAGCTAATGTAATACATGGGGGAAGATACTAAGCATCAAAACACAAGAGAGCATCCGATGTCCCCAGTTACCTTCACGTCTGGAGTTCTCTCTTCCTCAGCAGATTCCGGCCACGCGCTCTTCCCAGCCTCAGGTTCACTTTCCACCTTCACTCCCTTCCCCCGTTTTGGCCGTCCTCACCGTCCTCCTCAACCTCTCTTCTCTCCTCACCCCCGTACGCCACCAATTTATAGAGACATTAACCTGCTTCCAATCGAAAGCACCGCCAACGACGACGCTAGGTCGACCAGCGTCCTCGCTGTCGGTGTTAATCATGATGAATTTCCCCTCAGGCATCATTACCTTGATAAACCGAACGGCGCTTATTTTTCATCACGAGCTCATCAATCATGCGCTTCCCTTAAGAATACGGGTTGGATTCCGGCCACTTCTCTCCGATTGGACCGTCCGTCAATTTACGAGTACGCGCTATCAGCTTTCGTACTTCCGATTGCTGGTCGGAAGCTGTGACCTACATATACATCCTCAATGGGTGATCATTCTCGTCACGGATACCGCCAATCAACGGATAATAGAATGCATTATTCGAGGGAATTCACAGATCCGCGAGGGAAATTGACACAGGAAAACATGACAAACAAATACTACTATCATGAATTAATCTGTGACAGAGATCATCCAGGTAATATTCATATAGTAATGGACGTGACACGACAAAAATGTCAAAACAACGTTTGCTGTTGAACAATTTTCATTAAACATCATGGTTTAAACGCAACATACATAATGGAATAATTTTATACATGATAGTTATTTCGCAACTTATGCTAATTCATAGGAAATTAAGTCGAATATTTTAGAAGAGATAATAAATTTGTTCTTTGAAAATAAAATTTAATCTCTAATGAATACAATAATACGAATAGTCTGAACGACAGCAGCATGACTGCACTGTATTTTCTGCTAGACTATGAATCAATTAAATGTCCTGTAGCATGGAACCTATGAATTTCTGGACATAAGTTCATTAGACATTTGTTTCCTCCTTTTTTTTCTTTGGTTGGGGCTTTAGGGCTCGCCAACATCGAAGGTTATTACAGTCCATGCAACTAGGGAAATATGCAGTTTCGCACCATAGAGAAGAGCCGTAATGACTCTTTCCCGTGTGTGGGACTCGCCGAATATCTCGACCATACCCACTAAAAA
>NNCF01126966.1:324994-339229 GCA_002313205.1 Laupala kohalensis
GTGCACCAGATTGTCGGGTAAAGTTTGCAAGTGGCAAAAGTGTCGTAGCATGAGGATTTGCCGCCGGAGGGAAAGAGATGGTTCGCCACTCTCGACATACAAACTCGGAATGGGACTAGTGCGGTATGCTCCCGTAACTAGTCGAATTCCTGCATGGTGGACACTATCCAACTTCTTTAAATAGCTTGCACGAGCAGAGCGATTTCCTTTTCTCCTCAGGGATTGACATTTTTCACGCATGGCTCAAACGCAACCCGTACGTAGCGGATATAAATAAAATGTTAATTTTTTTAAGTTACCTTATACAAAATATTCGATACACCACCAAAAAGGGTAGTCGTAAAACAAAAAATGGAAGAAAAATTTGAAGAAATGATTCAAAAATATTTTTAATCATGTTCGTTTCTTCACATACACATATCATAAAAATTCTCCATAAATACGAAATATTTTTCTTCTTCTTCTTGTTCTTCAAATAATCAATTTGACAGACAGTTGACTTATTCATAGAAAAATTAAAATCATGGTCGTCGATCCAAGTTCCACTAAAGCGATTTCCACACAAAATCCTCACAAAGCACCATCAGGATAATTTCGCCGAACACGAATATTCCACGTAGAACAAGCTAGTTACTAACCGCATCGCTCTTACGTTGATAGCACGCAACACAACAGCGCATTGGAGACGAAACCAAAATTCCCGACGGGTACAATACTAGAATCCTATAAACAACAATGCGCTCGAAACACAACGAGTACTTTGAACACACGACGCACTCGCGGTAACCTCAAATCGAATCCAACCGCAATCCGCTTCAACCTACAACCCTCTCGCAATTGTTCTCCTCACCCACGAAGCGCCCACTCAGCTCAGAGCTGGAGATCGCGTTCTCTAGCTGCACTTCTCTAAACGTCACCATAAGCAGGGATCGGATCGAAGTGCAGTAAAATGTAGGAAAATATACACACACAAAAATGCAATAAAAAGAAAACATATCCACTAAAAATTCAAAAATGTACTAAAATATTAGAAATATGGACTTAAAAAACAAGTTACGTATGTATCTACTTATTATTTAGGAAGTACAAGTGGAAATGGTAGTAGTTAGTGACTTGGAGGTTTGACTGCATTGTATGATATATTATATAAAAAGATGTTGTCTAGCAGTTTTAATTTATTGATCAAGCTAAAGCTTTCTCGGCCCCATTCAAGTCGTCAGTCTAAAAATATAAAACAATAGAAATATTACAATTAAATATACTTCAAACGTGAAATCAAACGCATTTTTGGATGAAAATATTTCCCATCAGAACAGGAAATAACGCAAAATGTCGGTAAACTGGCACATGCTTGAGAATAGCTCTAAGGGTGTTGGCAGAATGCAAGGAATCTCAGAGCTCGTTCATACAGTACACGCCTTATTTCAATAATAAACATATAAGTTTTGATTGTATATAGTAATTCAACCTAAAAATTACAGGGGTCTAACAAGAATCTTAAAAAAGATGCATTGATATGCACTATTGAATTAAATTGAAATGGTACCACGAGGTTAAAACTGTCAGAAATTGATTCCTCAAAGCAGTCATGGACAGTCAGAAACAAAATATCTGTCATGCAAAATCCGAGCCCAAATCATAAGTCATGTTTTACTTCGATTTCCCACCCCCAGTGTTGGAGTTTCCGAGTTCCATTATACAGAATAAAGTGAAGGATTATTCAAATTTTAATGTTAATGTCAGTTAATGCAATGTGAACTTACAATCAACACTCATCTTTTGTGATACGTGTGTAGTTTTTAATGTAGCAGGAAAATCTTTAAATGACGGCACGTGACATATAATATTAGTTTTTCATTAACTCCCTAAAATAGATTCGCTACAATTAGTTCATTTTTTGCATATTAAAATAATACTTTCATTTGATTGACCATAGCAAAAGCGTTTATTACCGCTTTGGATAATTGTATAAACATATAAGTCGTAATAACTAAATTATTTTCATTAGTAAGAAAATTATGTAGAACGGTAACAGATCTCAATGAATCGTGGTCACTGTATGCACTTCGAAATAAACCAACATTTAGAAAAATGATTATAGCCCATGTTGTATGAGATTATTTATTGATATATCGAGCAACAGGTTTTAAGGTTTTGAGACGATTTTACGATAATCGGTGGCAGATATGTCTTGGTTGATACCAACCTGTCACGCACATCAATAGAGTAGTATCTTAATAAGTTGAGTGAAATAAGTGTTATAAACATCTACATTCTTGATAAGTTTCTACGAAGGTAACGATGCATATAGAACCATGTGACGATACTTAGTAGAATTTCTGCAGTGCTAGGATTCTGCTCCTCCTAAATTAAGCTAGCTCAAATTAGATTAGCTGTTTATCACTTATTGTAATCAATATAATAATTGCAATACAAATCTAGATTCTCAGTACTAAATTCGGAACAATTCAATTCTCTAGGAAGTTACAACCTAATACGAGTATAATAAGCCTCTCAGAAACAACCACAGAACCATCTTCCAAACAAAGCCAGCGATTAGGCACCTTGCATAAGACAAGATACATTTAAGAAAAAAATCCCTCCCAGACTTGTCTCTAAACAAAAGCAGACTTTATCTAAACAAAAACAGGGTTTGTGGGGAATAGTCCAGTAAGGTACGCAGAGGAGTGAGACCACCGCGGTATCTACATGGTGCACATAATTGGGGTTGGTTGCTCATTTATCACGATGATAAAGCCCCTGGGAATCATTTAATGCGGGAGGGCGTGTGCGAGCGCGGGAGAACGGGCGACAGCGGACAGCACAACCCCCCAGCATCGTCGACCGGACGAGGAGGCGCCGGACTCGCTACCGGTGAAATATCGCGTTTATCTGCTAAGCCCTTGTGACGTGCATAAAGCTTTTGTGATATTCCGGTGCATATATATGCGAAACAGGTTGCTTCCAAAGGACACGACTAAACTTCTCCCGAGGATGGAGTGTGTTAATGTGTAAAGAATATTTAACAACTTCTTGTTTCAAGAGTTGTTTCAACAGAACGATTATTTAACAAACAAGCCGTTATCAATTTATTATTTTAAAATATTGCTAATCATTTGCGACAAGTGTAATGTATCCAACTCTGCAAGTTGAAATCGGCAACACTTACAAAACTTAACCAAACTTTCCAATACGAAATAAGTTTCAGATATTCTGGGTACTTGGTACCGAACACAGAAACCTAGTTAGAGTGTTCAGACACGTATCACACAGCGGATGCCAGAGCGAGTTCACGAATTCACTTCCTACAGCTCTCCCAGACTCGGGCTGCTTCCGTCACGGCGGCGTTTCGGTCCGACTCACAATGAGACATAGCGAGAACGGAGCGAGCATGTCAAGTGAGTAGAGAGAGGAAGAAAAGGGAAGACGAAGAGGAGGACGGAGAAGTTAAGGGATAGGGGAAAATGGAGCTAAGAGGAGATTAAGGCAATTACAGAAATGAAGAACTGGCAAAGATTTGTTCGGTACGAACCCGCTGATGCGAATAAGGTGTAGTATACGATAATTGCATAGTTCGGTCATGAAAATACTTATCACAAATTTCATAAAAATTCTAAAACATCGAAAAAGTTAATCATGTTACGTCGAATGAAAATGGGAGACGGGACCGGGATTCGAACCCGGGACCTTGAGCTCTACGCGCTCATGCGCCTACCAACTGCGCCATCCCGTTCGCCTCTCGGGCCCGTCTACCATTCTCATTCAACTTGTGAAACCCAAAGACCTCTGAGGTGGTCTCGTAGAGACTAGATTCCTCATCTGAGGCGACTCCCTTAGGAAGTACTTGATTTGGGTATTATTTTCCATTTCTGGTTCACAAACATAGAAATCTCTTAGATTNCCTGGCGGTGAGGTTCACCGTAATCTAAGAGATTTCTATCGAAAAAGTTGTTTAAATATTCCATATTTCTTGAACTTGATCAGCTCTGCGTTCATGTGAATTTAATGTAATATAAAATGGTAAACTTAACACAGGAAAATGACTCATTTTTGCAAACTAACGGTAGAATAGTTAGCGACAGCGGTGGCCTAGGGGTAACCACGATCCCGCTGATCGGTGGAGTGTGGGTTCAAACCCTGCTCGGCCATACTAGGTGAAGTTTTCATATCGGGTTTCTCTCACCTACTCCAGACTAATGTCGATTCGGTATCAAAAGTTCCCCGTCAACTCCATATCTCTCCTTCCCAATTCCCTAACCCAAGTTAACCATGTTATATCAATTTTAACTTATTCATTTGAGATATCTTGGTCGACCACTGATTTGGAAAATCTGCAGAGAAAATTGCGGGTAAAAATGACAAACCATCGGAAACACCTCGCAAAATCAAGTAATCTGAGAATGACACTTGCAAGAGATGAAGGTGGAAGAGGAATTATAGATATAAAAAACCTACACAACAGACAGATTGCTCAACTTCGTTCTTATTTTCATGAACGAATGAAGGAATCCTCACTACACGCCAGCATTTGCAGCTCAGACAACAATTACACTCCATTAAACCTATTAGAAGCTAGAAACTTAGACAGTAAAAAAATTTCAACAGAAGCAGATAAAATTTTGGAATGGAAGAGCATGGCACCGCACGGAAGACACCCTCATGACCTGAGCAACCCCAATGTCGACAAGAAAGCGTCGAACGCATGGCTCAGGCGAGGGGATATTTTTCCTGAAAGAGAAGGGTTTGTTATGGCCATACAGGATCAGGTTATTCCCACTAGGAATTATAAAAATATATTATGCAAGATCCCCATATGGAAAAAATGCGGAACTGCTTCTGAAACAATTCAACATATAACCGGAGCTTTAATCAGTTAGTGCCAACATATTACTTTACATCGCCATAACCAGGTGGCTAACATAATTCACCATGCATTAGCTTTAAAGTATTGTCTTATAGAAAACAGCACACCTTAATACAAATATGAGCCGGTTGACGTTTTAGAATCAACAAACTTCAAATTATATTATGACAGGTCAATAATCACGGACCGTACAATTCATAACAACAGACCAGACATAGTGCTAAAAGATTAAGTAACAAAGACAACCTATTTGATAGACATAGCTGTGCCAAACACTCACAACCTTCAGAAAACAATTCAGGAAAAATATCAGAAATACAAAAGAAATGGAACATGGAGAGAGTTTACATAGTAACGGTAGTATTGTCCTCCACAGGAGTCATTCCTATCTCCTTCCACAATAGTATACGTATGTTAAAATCGCATAAGACCATTTATGCACAACTTCAGAAAGCTGTTTTGCTCAACACATCAAGAAGAGTCAGAAAATGTTTGGATCATCCAGAGTGAGTGGTTGGTGTAGTCTGTACCTCGCTGCGACCAGCAGAAAAAGCTGAGTTCCTAAACGGAATAAAATAATAATAATCAACTATATATGTTGATTGGTCATTATATTTAAATAAATACCTTTTAACTATATATATTTTGTCCCTCCGTGGCTACGGTGTCAGCGTACTCGCTCTTCACCAAGTCATCCCAGGTTCAATTCCCGACAGGGACAGAAAAATTTAGAGCTTTTCATTTTTATGTCTCAGTTCATATAGATGTGGCATTTGAAAAGTTCACCCTCTGCGACCAACTAATACTCAGGTACAGCAATCTACGTACTATCTAGACGCTGTTCCCCCCAAAATTTACAATGTGTCTAGTAAATAAACTCACACAGAACTGAACCTTCCCAACACTCGTTATCGTGGTCCTTAGTTGGCCGAAACGAGAATACATACATGAAATATTTTATATAATAAAATAAACCATTTTTTAACGAAAAAAAATATTATTTATAAAAGCTAAATAGTCGTTTAGTGATGACCAAACATTTTCATCCGTTTTATAGATATTTCATGTTTTATTGGCTTCAAAATATTTTCTATCTACTCATATTTGTGTCCATCTCTATACATAATTCTATTATTCTCGTTCCAATCAAACGTTTTATTTGTTCTCCCCGATGACAAACACTAATTGAGGAATAAAATTGATGAAAATAGTAAATCCATGAACTCGTTAGTTTTCTCCTGTGATGAATAACCAATATTTCATATACATTCAATTTATTGCAGTAGGTAAATACATAACATATTTTGTCACTAAAGATTAAAGTGATTTATAGAGATGGGAACCATAAATTAAGAGTGGATAGAAATATAATAACATTCTGTATCACTGTAAAAATAAACACGAAATTTCTTTCAAATCACGTTATCATTTTCCATTCTGAAAAAGCAAACGATGATCAATGGAATAAAATAAGAGAAGAATTAAACATAAGTAACTTAGCAATTAGTTTATTTCATTCAAAACATGAAAAGAAATAAAATGAGCTCAAATATATTGTAAAGTAGAGGAGGTGAGAGAAGTTATTCGAGGAAAAAGAGAGAGAAGTAAAGCGTGAAGAAGCTAAATGATAATTTACTACAATGTTTACTTCTTCTTCTCTGATGCACAAGATGAGGAGATACTCAGCACCGGAAGAGACGCTGTGGACGTTACTAAGCAAACAGGGAACGGAAGGTCAAGAGGAATTTCAACAGGAAGGACAAACTCTTCCTTCCCTTGCAAGATGTAGTTGTGGATAACACCTTAACATGTCATTCTACAAGAAAAAGTACTCAACAAACATCTAATGTCTTATATTAGTATGTATCATTCAAGTAAATTTTACTTATACAAAATAAGATTACAGCTACTGTCTGTGATAATTTTAAGCCAATTTTGCACTTGCTCTTCCAAGTGACTCCTAATTGATTTTGTTCTAAACGAATTATGGCTAAAAATTACAATTTCATCAGAAAATTCTCATTAAAAATATAGACGCCAATAATAAAGGCATTCGACCCTGTCTGTCTCGTCGGTAATTCCTCCCACGCAACCTGCACGCTCAAAGAGTAATTTCAATTAACCTTTATTTCACCACGTGAATAAATATATCAACCTAATTAATTCCACAACTTTGGAATGCAATACACTTGCAGCAGGCAAAACGACCCAGTTTACACATTATACTACATGTGCACAAATTTTATATCTGTAAAACGAAACATAAACAACAGTAGTGGGAACCTCAATTCAAATAAAATCATAAAAAAGTTCGTAATGAATTTCTCAAGCATCAAAACATGAACTCGTACTTTGATGATAAATATTGATACTTGCAATGTTATCACTCACAATAATTACTTGGTCTAAACGCAGGAATATCAATCCCCAATGATAAATATTGATTAATCAAGGATAAAAAACACATTAGTATTTATCGTCCTCTACCTAGACAACAAAACGCAATGACAGTCAATAAAACTAGTTTATCAGCAAATACGTCTCTAAAAGCGATGAGTAAATTTGCTAGTAATTAGTGTAAATATCGTTCCACGGTCTCCGCAAAGAGATCGTACAAAGGTAGGTAAACCATCAAACAAAACGAGAGTAGACGTAAAACTATGTAACCTCCAGAGTTGTAAAGTAAATGGAGTTGAGTACATAAGCATCAGAATCAGTGAATCTAGCGGAGGCGAAGGAGGCGCGTCGTTGATGCCAATATCTGCGCGCCGAATGAACACCGGGGCGAAGCGTATACGAAGGGGTAGTGGGTGATATAGGGGAAGGAGATGAAGGAACGGGGCAAAGGAAGTAAAGCTGAACATTACGAGCGCATTTGCATTCAAAACGGCTTTTCATCTCCTCTACTCGCAGGCACTTAGTGCTTCTACGCGGAGGGAGAGAGAGATTGAGAGCGTGGCGTACGAGTGCGTAGAAGGCGCCAGGCGGCAGCGACTCTGCTTACATTCCATCGTCGCCACTGACTCTCATTACGAAGCTCTTGAGAACATCCTTTCTCAATTGTGCCTCATTTAATATCCACCTACTTATGGATTTGTCCTTCTAATTCCATCAAATCCTCAAAGTACAGAAACTATGTGACGAAATCCTGGGAAAGTTGCTTCACAAGGTACATTGCCCGTTCAAATTGTGATTTCTAATATCTACACATTTTTTTTTTTTTTTTTTTGACAACTCTTCTAGAATCATAACTGAATTTTATGTAGCAGTATTGGTGCATTTAACGATTTATTTGCAACGCAATCGTCCTTTCACTTACAACAAAATGTTTTTATTGACTTGGTGACTTACAGATTCTGAATAAAAGCCTCGAAGTCAATGCTTTTATTTGCGAAATATTTTTTGCATAAACTCCTGCAAAATTGAAATACAATCATATCGAATATGATAATGATCAGTAAAACAATAACTTACGAAGAGGAGACCTCACGTAGACCATTAACTTTCCACGTTTGGCGAGAAACATAGCAATACATAGACTGCAATACGTCACTTTCATTCAACATGATACAAATTTTCTCTTATTTAATTTTATACCAATAAAAAACAGGAAAAACAATGCTATATTATAACTTATATGAACCATTTCCTTTATAATCAGTGTTTTTGTTGATTTTATTAGGTTTGAGGCGCATATCATGATTTTCCTTGGGATCAGAAATATTAAATTCGCCACTGCCTTTGATCGGAATTGAATAATTATTTTAATTTCCTCCACGTGGTCGAACGTAGTTTTTAAGAATAAATTCTTTAATTTAAAAGTATAAAAGTTTATGAATATCATGCTGGTACGATAGAAAGCGTATTAAGCTTTTCTTCAATATTGACTGCTATTTAATCCTTTTTACCTCGGATACTCTCAAAACACTTGAAAAAAAAAGAACAGAGTAATCATGAAAAATTCGTGTTTTGCAACACAAAAACAATATTTTCAACATAATTTATGCAAAACGGATTAATATTCTGAATCTAACATATCCATAATAATATATGAGAGAAAATCAAATTAGCAATAAAATACAGAGAGGAATATACATCACAATTAGTTGACGTTAATTTCCCGGAATTCGTTGATTAATGAATTGTTTGGGTATATATTTTGGAGAATAAATAAAACTCAATGTAAAATATGGTTGAAACCGCCAATATTTCCCAAAACGTAGTAAACAAAATATGAAAGGGAGCAGAAAATCAAAACATGCAATACATAATAAAAATCAGCGATCTGATGATAGATTCCTGACTAAGATGGTACTACTTAAAAATAGGATCCACAAAAATCTTACAATTTTTAAAAATTACAGTGTAATGTTTTAATATTGCATTTCGTCGAATTCCAAATATCTAATTTCTTTGATATAAAGAAATAAAACTTACTACGATATTTATAATAAAACAAATAAAATAGGAGCACATGTGGTAAACAATTTAATGTAGAAACGGGAAATTTCTCTTCGAGATAAGTAAATTTCAAATTGAATAAATTATTTGTACATAACGTTTATGGCGCACAAAAGGAGTTTTGATGAAACCGATTAATTTGTATTTACAATGGCAATAAATGTTCTACATCCTTTCAACTGACACGTACATGTCTCTAGGGCAAATTGCAAGATACATAATAGGAACATTCAATATTTTATAATGTTTTTAGAGAGATAAATTGCGTGTAAATTTCAAGAACCTACAATCATCAACTGCAGATTAAACCTCTCTAGTTCCAAATTATTCGAAATCTACACGTTGTTCTCTAATTACTCTAATTACTCTCTCCATGATTCCTCGAAATAGTCTATTTCCGACGAAGTGAGAGAGGGGGAAGAAAAATGCGGAGAAGATTATTTAATTCCCTATAAATAATAATAGGGTTAACTATTATTAGAATATTGAATATTAAAGACTATGACTTCAGTATCAGGTTTAGAGAAGATGACTGGAATAGCACTGGACGCGTCGACCATACAATATGTCATCGATTTTTAATGTACATTAATACTTTGTTTTCTATTGACTTCGGTTATCGTGTTTTGGTCGATTTCTTTCCCTGTTTTAGTCGGTTGCCTCGTATCAAGTCGGTGTACTCACGTGTCCTTGTCGGTAATTTTGAGGAATCAAACCTTATAAGTTTGTTTTTATGAAAATACATTGCTCAATTTTAAAGATTTTTTTTGTGGGGCTTTAAGGGCTCGTCAACAACAAGGTCATTAGAGCCCATTCAATCTTAAAGAGAAGGTACAAACAATCCCGACAATCTGGTCCGCTGACAGAAGCTGGTCTAGAACTAGAGCCAAAAGACCAAATAGGGAAGCGATCTCAGATAGTGCCATGATTCATAAGATCCTTATGGAAGGGGATTGTTAAATATTTATTTACTTCATTCTTTATATTCATTGTATAAATATTTCTTATTGTTTTAGTACTTAATTATTTTATTTATTACCAATTAAATGTGTTTAGGGTATGTACTACGGAGAGTAAGGACGAATAAATTAGATTTACACTGGGTCACATAGAAAAAAAGGGGATTCTGTTTTCTTGTGTTTCGGACTTCGCCGATTATTTTCGGACGTATTCCGCGAGAATAGACAGAAGTGTTACTGTATTTTAAATAAGAATATAATAAGTCATATGTACTGTATATAATTTTCATTGTTCATTTAAAATATAGTAAGGGAAAGAGATCTACACACCAGCAATGACACAAGAAATATAAGAAAATATATTAGAATACATATGTATTGTAAATTTTTGTACCTTCCACAGAGCTAAAGCAATTAATTACTCAAGAAAGGCGTATCGGTACAGTAAGTAGTCATACACAGTTTACAACTGCTTTTTTTACAAGAAAGAGAATTGCAATTATTCTTGTACATTCAAATGTGATGAAATTTTTATCATCGACTTAAAATATTTGGATGTTTTTGTACTCCTGATTTGTCAAAACTATTATACGAACTCATGAAGGAATCAATTATGTTCTTCTTGTATTCAGATGATCACATTTGCTTCCAAACACACTCGAATAGGTTTGTAGGTAACATAACCTCACAATGAAGAATATGTATAATGCGTATATCAGGAATGTTAGTCATAAGAAATACCGAGAAGCAACAATTAAAACTCCCACCCACTAACGACCCAATTTTTTCCTCTCGAAGTTAACCAACGCACTTGAATTCGCCTGCGCTGCAACGTGCTGCCATTCCTCGCTGGCGATTAGCGTTGATTTAAACGAGCGAAGGCCATTCTCACGCATTCGCATTAGTCAGTGGCGTAGAAGTGCGCTAATAATGACATAGCACGTCGCACTGGTCGCACGCTTTGCGTGGCATCGCTCGTTTCGACTGAAACCACTGAGTGGATACCACGATATGTCTGAACTCATATTCGTCAAGCGCTAGTAGATATATAAAATTAGGTCCCGTGAAAGAGACGCACATAAGATTGGGGATGCGTGTCACAGGAGAATGTATTTATAAATCGGAGGAATATGAATGAAACATTTCAAACTGTATTACGTTGAATAAAAATGGGAGACGGGACCGAGATTTTCAACATAACATAATTAATCTGTTACCTGGCGGTGAATTTCATCGCAATTTAAGAGATTTCTTTATATTTCAAACCATATTCAAATATTGCCATTAATCACGTCTACATTCATAATTAAATTGTTATTAACATACGTACCACAATGGCAGCAATCTACTGCTGAAACGTAGTTGCACATAATACATAATTGTTTACAAAAAGAAGATCGCTTTAATAATATCAATGTATTCAAATATAATTACATTAAGCAGTTTTGTACTACCATAAAACTTAGATTACAATTTTTAATGATAATACAAAGACTGCTATTTCAAAACAATCAGGAAAAAGTTTTTTTTAACTGTATAGTATTTCAAAATGACAATTCGTTGTACATGACGATTCATTTTTAATAAGAAAATTGAAAAAATAAAAGTAATGAATTTTGTTCAACAAAATTACAATTTCTCGGGAAAGTAAACGTGATTTTGAGTAAAATGAAAATACCACAATAACAGGGTGAAATATCGCAGGGAGTTTTCCGTTCAGTTTGATGTGCGTTAGAGACAACGATCTAGCAATCCATTTTCTGTACGGACTGCGTAATATTTCCAATCATTCTTGAACAACATATTTACTTATACAACACAAAAATTTCAGTAAAATTAAGGCACATCACTCTCCCTTAATTTTCAGATTACTGGACTACTAACTTAGTTAAGCTTTCTGTCGTAGTACCTACTCGATAATAAAATCGCGATCGTGAAGAATAATGTGAAATTATATCTACTTAAAAATAAAATATCTACTTAATATTAAAATTATTTTTGATCAATCATATAAAAATATACACAATAATTTTAAGTGAGGTTCAATTGTTCTCCTTAGTTCGTAATCTCACAATACGAAGTAGGAATATTTACAAACGGGATGGGGTATCAAGACACACAAATACTATTCAATTTAAATATTAGGTTAGTATTAATTAATGAAAAATATTAAAGTTAATTCGATATAACATTAAAAAACACAAATTTTCCCTGTGCGTTCCCGAGTTAATACATCTCAATTACTCGAAAAATAAACAATCACTATAATACCATTTTCATTTCACAAAAAATAATGACCAATATTAGAAATGAATCAACTTGTTCCTGACATATTATATTTCCTCCGTTACAAATGAAAGGTAAGATTAATAGGAAACAGGACTTCTCGCCAAAAGTTTGTTGATGTTAACTTTTAAATTACTCGTTCTTAAAATATCTTAAATAAACATAGTTTTTAAAATTAATAGTATCAGTTGATTGACTTAGGCGTGATAATATCACAAAATCTTATGAAGTAACATATCAACAATTTCGATGGTGGCGAGTCCCCCGAACTACCTCCTCCCTACGTGCCTCGGAGAATGGAATTAAATATATAAACAAGTCGTATCTCATGGAAATGACAAATTAACGATGACAATAACAGGCCTCCTTTTCCGCAGCTATTAGTTGGGTCAGCCGTGGTTCATGGCTCGTTTCGCGTCGTTTTTTCCCAAGAGTAATAAAACGAGAGCATCATTAAACAAATATAATTAGCATGTGTTGGATTAACTTTTCACAGGATTGGAGCATCCACTTTTAATTGCATCGGGGCAATCTAATGACACTCGGGAAGTTCTGTCGCGTAATATTGAGTGGATTCATTGCGCACAAAAAACCTAATGTGTGATTCAAGTACCAAAAAAAAAAATGTGAATAAAATGTAAATGAATCAGTGGCGTATGTGCTCATAGATAGCAAGTCTAAAGTTTTCGTGATGCTTTATTCAATATTCAGGAGCTTATTTGACCGAGATATCAAAAAGCTATTCCGTTGATGGATCATGGAATCTCCCAAGCGAAATGAGTGAAAATAAATGTAAACTACTTGTGTAATTGAAGGTAAATTTGAATGTACACATATTGATATGGTATTAATAAGAAACTAAAACATATTAAAATATACTTAGTTTCATACGTTTTAGTTTTAAAAGAATGGAATACCACTGGAGGGAAATAAATGGACACTGAATTTGATAATGAAAGACATTTCTAGGCAAAAACTAACACGCAAGAAAAGATGGTTAAGTTAATAATGTATAATTTGTCAATCATAATTTTCGGGCAGTGGCAAGATAAATCTGAATTCATTATTAATTCAATATATTCGTCCGGTATACTGATGGGGAGACTACTGAAGGTGGTGTTCCATCGTCGTTAACCCCGCACGCTCTATCAATGACTTTATGAAGTGCAACGCGAGTGAATGATGTGAGGTGATGAGTGATGTTGTTGTGGAATGAAACGCAGGGGAAACGGGAACACCCCGAGAAAACCGGGATTCCTACTTGGTATGAACCCGCGTCACCACAGGAAGGCGAGTACGTTGGGCACTACGCCACGGGCCACCCATTTAAATCATTGGATCAATTCAATGAAAGTAGAAGACGAGAAGGAATCAACTGGATGAAACCACTCGGATTTTGATGTGAGAAGATTAGAATATGTCGACGACCAGGTGAAAAACTGCTATCCACTGCACGACCCATCTCGACTCCCAAGCTCGTTCGCAACTATCATAACATCCACCCATCGTACGCACACCTGGGGTCAAAGCACAGGTTCCGGGTTCGAGTTCCGATCCGTCGCAATTTTCACCTGGCCGTTGACGATGCAAACATTCCTCCTCGAGTTAGTACTAGAAAGTTATGAGTTAAATATTAGATATTATATATATATATATATATATATA
>NNCF01126966.1:339589-363210 GCA_002313205.1 Laupala kohalensis
AGTGTGCAATACCTTTTTCTGACACTTTCATCCCATATTCACAGTGATCCCTTTGAGTTTACGATGAAAATCGTTGAAACGATAATATCAACTGGTTCATTTTCTCGACTTAGTATATTTTAATCAAATTGTATTCCTAAATTTCTTAACATTTTTTCCATAGTTTACATTAAACAACTAGCGAAGGATTTTATTTGGCATCATCCATTTTCCTTAGAGAGGAGACATCAGTACGTTTAACTCGTTTAAGCGATTCCGTAGACAGTACCAAAAATGTTACGCGAAAATATTCGCGTAACGAATTTTCCTTGAACATTCTTTAAATAAATGACGAGTTCAAGAAACAGTGAGTTATTTTAAGGTAATATTAGAAGACTATACAACGTGAACAGAGCAGCAGAAGACCTTCAACTGCAAGAAGTAATGAAAATGTTCACATAATTCAGAACCTTGTGCGTTGCGATCGTTTGAGTGTCAGAAATAATGTAGAAACGTGGAATTGATGATCACAATGTTCGTCAGATTTCGAAATCAGAAATCAACAAGGTATGAGCAAATTTGCGCAAAAATTGTTCCAGGATTTAAAGGGCAAGAGAGAAATGTCATTTGGAAGAGGGACAAGACACTGAATTGAAAATACCTCTTTCTCTTTTTGCTGGAAAATTTCATTAATGACGAATTTTTCTAAACAATTCGGAAATGAAATGTCAGAGCGACATCACGACGACCCAAAAAATGCAAGAATGTGACATTCACAGATCAAAACCACGTCAATTGGTGTTGGCGTTAGGGAATTACCCACAAGGAACTTTCTTCAAAGTAAAATGGCGAACCAACATTTTCATATATTGAACGTTACGTCAAATATCTTTAACTATTCTTCCATCGTGTATCACCGACAAATAAAAATATCTGGGCACGACAAAGCACTTTCCCACTGGGCACTTTCAATTAACAATTTTTGGCCAGCAAAAGCATTTCTATGACTTGACAATGCCATTTTGTACCAGAGATGAGTACTTGTTCTTCTTGCAGCACGGTGGAAAAGTTAACTTTAAAAAAATTGGGAAACTGGAGAAAATAGAAAATTTTGTAATCGAACAGGTGAAAGGTATTAGCGAGTTCTCGCGCAGCTTTATATAGAGGACAAATGTCTCCAATGCTGCATATAAGACAATTGTTTGAAGAAGTATAAAAAAATGTAATTCTTTTCAATTAAAATACGAGGTTCTTATTTATGTTCATTCGCTTCATCTGATTTGCCTTTTTGTTGTTTTATTGATGCCACATACATTAGCCGCATTTGTGGCGTTAACAGTCCTCAACCCGTGCAGATCGAGTGCTTCTTACGACCAAAGATCAGTCATTCTTGCCGCTTGTCATACCAACATTGATTCCGTCACGAATTCTTGGAAAACTAGGAATGCCTCTTCATTTCCTATATATTGTTCCCAATTTGGGGGGTTTGAATATATTTATTCTTTAATTTTGCCAACCACCTTCCCTATTAACCATTAACTTCGCAATTATATAGAATACGCTCCACTGTCGGACGTACAAATGATTTCGAACGTATTATACGTATCGTATAAAGAATAGACAACGCCACTAATAGTACCAAGTCATAGGGATACGAGTAGTTGTGTCGTGTTAGAAATATCTGCCAAAAATTGGAAGAAGGAAATATCGATTTCTCTCGCTGCGTGAAGAAAATATCGTTTAGTCGCGGTGACGATGACGATCTGGTGAGATCGAAGTATAACAGCCAAAGCTGGTGGCTGAGGTTAGAGAAGAATGGTGGCTTGGAAGATCGGTTGCTTATTTCTTTGTCAACCTGATGAGTCAATATTTAGTTCCTTAATATCAACCGATGACTATTATTTCGCCTGAGTATCCTTCATGCCTACATTACCGTATCGAAGCTAGAGCTCTATCAGCAAGGTCGTATGTCCATTTGATTCCTAGTCTTCTACATAAGTGTATTGATATTTATTTCTTTATTGTCGGGGATCAGGCCACGAGGCCAGCTCTTCTACCTACCCGTTGGACTTGTGAGAGGGAATTGGGAGGAACGAGAGGTGTTGGGTTGCCGGGGAACTCATGGTACCGAATCGACATTTGTTTCGAGTAGGTGAGGGAAACCCCAACTGAAACCATCACCTAGTTCGGCCGAGCAGGGTTTGAACCCACGGTCTACCGTTCAGCGGGATCGTAGAAGGAATATTGAAAATTTATTAGAAATAAAATATCAGAGTATGCCATAATAATTATGTGTTATTACATAGTTTTTACTAGAATTTCCACTTTTCATATAGTAATTGAAATATTCTCTAATGCCACCCTTGTATTTGAAAATTAATTAAAACATTCAACGGTGGAGGGATACTACGCGAAATATCCTTTTAATGAAATAACAATAATGACTAAAAAAGACTATGAAGTATTTCATTTCCATACAAAGTATCTCTGCAAATATGACACTATAATCCTCATCCGATTAAGTTATATGTGTAAAAGAACAAAAGAGCAAAACTTTCATTGTAACATTTCCTTGTCCGATTACAATTCCGTGACATCTTCCTCTCACATTTCAACAGACATTCAATTCCAGCACAAAACTCGTTCTCTCAGTCTTCGTCTCGACACCGTTCAACCAAGTGTCTCCCTTCCGACTCCCCTTCAACGCCCATCTCCGAATAAAAATGATGCAATATCTTTGGCTGGGCGCGCGTCGAGCCGAGGGATCGGAGACTGGCAACGCATCCGTCAGCGGACGACGATCCGTCACGGCCCTCTCCATATTCCCTCACACCGTAAAAAGCAGCAGGATCGTGGCAAAGAGAGTGTCTACCTGCATCGTCAATCTTTCCGACTTCCAAACGATGTTTCGCGGTTCAGAGTATGGTTTCGCATGTAATCGATTAAACATGCAGTTATCAATTTTGATGAAATCTTTCTAGCCATCATCGTCATAAGAAGAAATACATTAATTCATTTAGAACTAAATTTAAAGGTATATTCAATGATGAAATTTCAGTGATACACTTTGTCTTGAGAGTGTTAGATATAGTTATAATGCAATTAACACCACAGTGCTGGTATATGTAGACATCAGCACGGAATAAACGTATCAAACCCTACCACGACTATCTAGAGGAAAAGCAATTAACGATTAAATCTTCAGACGTTCCGAAAAATTTAAATTATACAGAACTATCGGAGAAAATGAGAAGTTAAACTACTTCATAAAGGACATGAGTATTATAAGTACATGTATGTGACAATTAAGAGTAAATCGACTAGCAGAACAACCACAGCTTAAATCGCATTAATTGAGTGATTTTACACTGATGTTCTTTCTCAAATAACCATCGGTATAACGAAAAGTGTTATTGGTTAATTTTGGCAGTTTGGTAGTCGAAAGGTCAAACTGTCCCACAATAGGTCCCGTAGGTGTCCAAGGGGTTTAAGGAGGGTACAGAAATTACTAAGCCTCGGCACTAGGAGGAGGTATGAGACCTAGGCATATAGATGTGGCCGGTATGTCGCTCCGACCTGTTGTACCCCAGGATAGACCCGGTACTCATTTTACAGCAGGTTGAGTAGACCTGGGTATCTGCCTGAATGTTGAGGTGTGATGAATGATCCCCAACCCACCAGGGATCGAACCCCGACTGCTCAGCCCTCTGAGCCACGTTGACTCGGGTGCTTTGGTAGTATTGGGCTATAATGTATTTATCCCTCCTTGTTACCTTTAAACTTGTGTCACGCAAAAAGACTGAATGAAACGAAACTTTCATGCTCGTACTCTTTAGGATGGCAGTATGATCTTAGCAAAGCTTCATTTTGAATTGGCGTCAGAGTTTGGAGTAAGAAACTAGATTCGAGCAAGGAGAGTAAACTGTTCTACTGTATAGAATCGGAGAAGTGTGTTCTGCATAAATACAGACGCGACAAGAAATAATTGAAAAAAGAAACTACCTACGCTAAAGCACACGAAAAGGGGATATTATATAGGTAGATGGTATAAAATACAGTAGGAACGAAGAGGATGGAAAACTAAATTAACAAGAACACTGCATCAATGTTGGACAATGAGATGCAGTGCAGGATGGTAGGTGTAACATCACACCTCATACACTGATGCGATGTTATTATTTCTTTGGTAGAAGCGGGATCCACATAAATACCAAAATCCCTATGGTAGTTTTTGTCGCTGTCACCAGCTCGGGGTCCCGAGCAACCAAACACACGTGTAATAACAATAAATAATGATTTATTACAAATTAACTAGAAATCTGAATTTACAACAGAGACAAACTCCCAAAATCATTAATACATCTAATAATCTGTTATTACACAAATAATGCTGTCAGAGAGCATTGTTTACACTTGGTTAAATATAGTTGAAGACAACTAAATTGTAAAAACCCTCAGGTCATCTGATCCTTCGAAAAGATAAGTTGTTTTCCCCAACAACTAACTGATACTAGTTACGACCCTCGCACCAAGTAATGAGTTCATTAAGACTACCGCAGCAGCCTTAACGAACATCTGGTCTCCGCGACCTAGTCTTAGCTCAGTCACATCTCAGTGCTGACGGATCTCTGCGTTCCTTTGTAAAGAATCTTTGAGGAGCTTCACTCCTCCCAATATATACTGTACCAGACGTCACGTGATCAGCAAATAACCACGCCTTCGCCACCACCGTGCAAGCACTCTTTTTGTGTCACCCCTTTTGGCTTCTAGGAATACAGAGGCTGCGCCGTAGAGGACGAATCGCCATGAGCGTCACCTACGCGCTTCGCAAACACCCTTTTCGTACTTCATTTCTTCGTAGAATTGTCTTTAATTTAGGTACACCTATATTCCAGTGGGTCCACGGTCGCCGGAATACACTTGTACGTACTTTCCTTAAAAATGAAAGGTGTTCGTTCGAACAATACCTCAACACTGAAAAGGCTTAGGGGAAATCCCAAGCTCGTCGCACGTCCGTCTTAGCGCTGACCGGCCACTTATTGTAATATTCTTAAAAGCATCCGGCTTGGAAAATACAAAGAACTATTAATATTTCACAAATCGATGGCATGTCCTGGCGCCGACGTTACAGTAGGGGATTGTACCAGTATATTAAGTGTGTTGACAACAAGAACTGGTTTACATTACATAAATGTGTAATAGAATTTGTCACAAGTAATGTTAACTTGAACCAATATTTAGTTAGATTAGGCAAGAGAGGATATGATGATTGTGTGCGCTCTAAGAGAATCGAATCCCCGGATTATATGTGATGTTTATGGGAGAGAAGTACGTGAGTATGCGAAAGGGATGAATTACAAATTTCCAAGATAGACAAAATTGGATTGTGACAAAAGAGACGTATACAGATTTTGAAAGATACTTAACAATATTCGAAACATTAAAAGATGAATAAAGTATGGATAAGAGTGCTTTCATGCAAATGAAATAAAACAAAAGATCGTATCTGGAAAAAAGATAAAATCCAAAAAAGTCCTTTGTAATTTAATTGAGAAACAGGGTTAAGAGAGGTCAAGAATATAAATGTTTAAAAATTATAACTGTCTTTGCTAGACTGTGCAGGTGAGTGACGGTATTGCGAACGCCTTTGCACACACAGCAGGTAACCAAAGCATAATAAGAGTAATAATATTAATTTTGTGACAGATTTATATTATTCACAAAAATCAAAGTGAAATATAACTCAATCTACTATTAAAAGGTATTTGATAAATAACACATATCCACCGTAACTATCTGAAAACAAATTATATCACAAACAATAATATTAAAAGTGTTATTATAGTTTCTTATACAGCGAAATTATTATAACTTATGCCACTTGTCATAGTACACAATATTTATTAACATCCCCGAAACATATTTGAAGATGTTGCTGCCATGTGTCATCTTTGAATACCTCTTTCAAACCAGATTATGTTATTAATAACATATTATATTTAAAAATATATGTGTTGAAGAAATGGTAAAGACACCCTGTACGAAATAAACTTATCGGCAAACTCGAAACAGTTTTATAAGACTAACAGGACATAAAAGTGATTCAGTTTCCTTTCATAACTGCGACGTATTTTTGCTGTTTCGTGCACTAGGAATGAATGTTAAAATTTCCTTCCCTTTGAAGAAAGATCTGCGGACAAGACACAAATCGAGATCCAACTTCCTTCAGCTGACTTATATTTATCTCAAGGAAAAAAGAAGAAATGTCATGCAGAAGAATATCTAAAAAGTTTATCGCTTTTATATCTTTATTTGTGGAGAGAGCAAGAAAGAGTTTATGTTTGAATGGATTATGTTATCCCTTTCATCTCTTTGTGGAATCCGAAGACATGCTGGGAACGGAAGCGAAGATGTTTTGAAACCTTGACCCTTTTTCTTCTCTCGCTGTCTTTTTGCTCTCGCCATTTCAACTTCAGCGAACAAAAGTAAAAATTCAGAGGTTCTACTTTAGCTGATATAGTCCTCCACCGGTAGGAATGGCCATAATATCCAAGTATGTTAATTACTTCGATGAATCTTCACTCAATATTAAAACAATGATTTTCAAAAGTTATTTTGCGATAAATAAACTAAAAAAGTAAATATGAAACTTGACATAAATTTCTCTCAATGATTCAAAGCGGTATTTGAATCACAGATTTATTTATTTCGAAACTAGAAAACATGCAAAATTTGCTCTAAGCCTAATCTCCTGTTTACCACCTCCGTAAATACGAGCTCCACTGTCACTCACAAACATTACACATTACACGTGCACACAAAAAGAAAAAAAATAGGTCTGTTCCAAAGACTAGTTCAACGTATTTCCTCAATCACCCCGCAGTTCTTTTATCCGTACTTTCTGCAATAAATTTTGTTGTGATTTAATAAAAAAAAATGTAGCAGATTTAATCTTTGAAATATACCTTTGCGTGTGTGTGCGTGCTAGTGTTATTATTCTCTACGGTATCCTATACCCTTAAGACCGTATAGGTCTCGTGTTCGGGATCAGCCACATCTTTCATTCTCATAGCTAATATACGCTATCTCATTTCGTTAATCCTCTACCTATCTCATCAACCTTTTGCGCCCTTTTATTTTGAGCTAAACTAATGCATTCCAATCAGCTTATGTATCTCTCATTCTCCATTTCATAACTACTTCGTACCTCATCTTGATTTTTTTGCTCCAAGAGCTTTAAATAAGTCCCATCCAATGCACTTCGCGACTTCTGGTGCTCTCCGACCTCTATCTCCACAGCTGCTGTTATCCTCGGGCCTCAAGTTGAAACCATCCTCTTCAGGTGCGCGAACCGCTAAATCCTTTTTCCTCTTCCCTCATACCTCCATCATCACCTCATCCCCATGTTCCCTCTTCCACTGGAGTGAGACTAACGGAGCAAAGCGTAGGCAGAGCAGTCTCCCGGAGAAGCCATTTTCATAATCAGATTCGCGTTGCGGTGCGCGCTGAGATGCCAGAACTGGCGGGGAATCCCCGCGAGGCGGCGATAAGAAGAGCGGCCCGCGTCGGTTCCGCCGCATCCGTCCGCTTTGCTATTCTTCAATTCTTATAGATTTCGTACCCGAGCCACTACTTCCAAACGGGAGCGACAACAAACATTATAAGGGAGCAGCTGGAAAAGGAAAAGTACTTAAGCAGAGAGAACATAAAATATCTTTTATGGAAAACTTGCTTTTTTACTAAACATCTTCGTTCCTTCCCAGTTACTTAAATTTTTTGAGTTAATCCATCAACATAATGCACTAATATTTACAAACATATTAGTAGTTTTTGACAAACGCCTAATAACTAGTTCGTGCTCGGAAAAAAGCCACCGTCCTGACAAGAGTTTGGTTATACTCAACCACACAAGTTGTCACCGAGATGGTCTATAGTTTTCCTTCCGCACTAAAAAAGGATTTTACAACTGTCTCTTATTTAATATTTACTCCCGACGTCGAAAACTAAAACAATTTCTATCGTTTGTTCCTTTAACTTTTACCTCTCTCCCCTTCTTTCATTCACCAGAATAGCTGTACGAGTTCTTTTTCTCAATGTATTTCACTTTCAATCTGGTATTATCTCGTATCCTTTTTTCTGTTTATTGAATTTTTTTTTTTTATATTTTCATTATCACTTTATTCTATTATTTCTACCATTACACCAGCACTATGGCCAATGCCATTTCTTCATATTCATGTTCAAGCTTATAAATAAATTTATTGTCAAAAAACAGTACAAATTGCGTATGACCATGTGGAGGACAATAAACTAATTTACTCTCCGGAAGCAAGCAAGGGACCATCCCATCAATTCCGATCAAGGGCCCTAAGGCAGAGGCGGATTCAAAAATTACAGCAAAAGTTCCTAGATAAGATAAAAAGTTAGCTGCGAGTTATAATACTAATAGAATGTCAATATGTTTGTAATTTTAAGCAAAAAATTACATGTACAAGTTATTATCGAACTATAGATTATTCTGAGTATAGTGTTTAAAAATCATAAGAATTGAAATAACACTAAATTCACGATTTATTGTTACAATAAACACGCCCCTAGACAAAGCCTAGAGAACCTGTATGATAAATCCGCCTCTACCAGAAGGAAAAACGGAGAAAAACCCGGGCCAGGATGGGGCTACAGAATTTATGTACACAACCGTGCCAAAGTTGAGTACACATAAAACTAAATTAATATGAGCCATAAGACAACACAATCATGCAAGAAAATAGTTTTTGAAATTGTTATAAGTTGTTTAAAAAGTACTACAGCAATGGCGTGATAAAGTACAAGACGAATTTAACTTTTATTAAAATCAATAAATTCTTTTACATTGTAGAAGCACTGGTGCAGGAGGTAGTTTTTAACCGCTGATTTGAACAGATTCAATTTCATAATATCTTTTATATTCTTGGGCAGGGAATTATATAGAACGATTCCCGAATGATAAGGTCCTTTTTGGCAAAGAGTGGTTGACACTCTAGGCCGATGAATATTATTCCAATTGCGAGTATTGTGTTCGTGAACGAGAGTGTTTCGTGTAAAGCAAGGGTGGCACTTCAGTTATTCGGTCTTAACAAACACGACCGTTTCATAAATATAAATGCAGGGAAGTGTTAAGATATTTAATTCCTTGAATAAAGGTTTACAAGAGTTTCGGTGGTGAGATTTACAAATTATACGAACTATCCTCTTCTGAATTCTGAAAGTTTGGATACTCTGACCGGAATTAACCCAGAAGGTAATGCCGTAACGTAAATGTGAGTAAACGTTTGCAAAATAAACGCAACGGGAAATACGTGGACTAACTACGTTAACTAAGATTCGGAATGCGTAACACAGATTGCTTAATTGGGAATTAAGATGTTCTATTGTCGTATGTTCTCTTTACTCATATATTCTCTCTTCGCACTTCCGTTTCGTGAGAAAAATATCAAATATTATCAATTCAAGAAATCGTGATGAGCATTTTGTCATAATAATCGCAAGAGCAGTACGTTACCTTAGTGAGACGTTCTTGATGATCAACTTATTCAAAATTTATCCTTCGTTTGCATTCTTTTTACCTTACACAAATTGCGAGAGATGAATGATGAGATGGATGACTGATGACTATTTATGACTGGTTTAGTAAAGTCACGAGTCTCCCCCAGGTGGGTGGTATGTGAATGATGTGAGGGGAGAATCATTATGAGTGACTGATGTGGTTGAATAAAAAACACGAAAAAAAAAACCGAAAACCCTTGAAACGAACCTGTTTTGCACTCTGCTGCAATTTACACTAAGATCACCAAGAATTTGAACACATGTCTTCAGAGGTAGAAAAAGAGCGCGCTATTCACTACGCCTGATTCTCATTATGTTCATTAATATTATGTTTCCTTTATTAATATTGATTTCCTGATTATTATTATTATTTAGTTTCGTTAATTCATATTATGATACAGTATTCAGTTTCCACTTCCCTTTGGATCACATGTTCTGAGATATAATGTGTGACATCACTCTAGATTTGTCAGTTATAATAATAATAAAATAATAATAATAATAATAATGATAATACCTCGCAACACATTGTTATTACATTCCATTCATAATTTATGTACTTTAGTTGGTTTCGTAGAAAAGTCGACCATTTAATTGGGTTATAATGTAAAAATTGTAAACCAAGAAATTACACTCTAACTTTTGAAATAATGCGAGGTGGTAGAATCTCCGTTACTTTATTTCGTGACAAGTTTCTGAGTATGGTTCGAAAAAAGAGGGAGGCGGAACTGATCAAGGAGTTTGACCAGAATGAACACACTTAATTTAAATCTGTTTAAATTATTGTTGTTATTATTATTAGTGATAGTAGTAGTAGCAATATTAGTATTCTATTTTAGTCTGTTTTCATTAATTTTAAAAATATGTACATTTTCGTATATATAGGTAAATATGTAAACAAGATTTATTTGAGTATGTTGGTATGTATGCATATGTTATTTGCCCTGCAGATACGTATGTACTCTTTTTATGAATTTTTTTGATTCTGCCGCCGAATTTGTTTGTTCTGCTACAGGTTTCCAGTTACCAACCAGATTCTTCTTTTTATTCTTAGCGCGCTTGCCCTAACCGTTGGTTTTCCGTGGTTCCCAACGCTGCTCAATGAACGAAACAGTCATTTAAGTATATATAACAATTCCTGAGATTAAAAATTAAAATTAATATTTAAAATAGTAAAAAAATAGTAATGACAATAAAGAAATTCTTATTATGACTTATTAATTTCTTAATAACACTTATTAATTTCTTTTTCCATTACTGATGTCATTTACCTACCAAATAATCGAAATATTTTAATACCTCTATTTTTAGTTACTGTTTCAGTTCATTGAGAGTGAATACTAGGGTATAGTATACAAAATCCACGGTACATTTTAGGGCCTCTGTAAGGCGCACGGGCCCTAAATATATTGTATATTTTTTGTTAAAATAAAGCCCTTTTGAATTTGAATAATGTTTAAAAAATATTTAATCATGATATTGACTCTCCCATACCCATACTAATTCAAAGTAAAATAATTAAACACCATAAAAAGGTATTGGCACTCCGTAGTTTATCTCCGATGATCACTACGCTATTTAAAATATTGTAAGCTATCTCACTACACAGTGGAATAAGACAGGTGTACTCGTCCCGAGCATGCACAGTGCAAGCCAATCACAAGCAAGACATTTTTGGAGCGGGAGTATTAGGATATCGCTTCACGCCTACAACACAATCAAACATATTACATAAATCTGTACAACATTTAACTTCCCTATCAAAAAAATATCTTGCTTTTCATTGGCCGGACAACGTCCCCTCCACCGCCTGACGCAATGGCGCACATTATGTTATTCCACTATGACCTCACTAAGTTGTGGTAGGCAAGAAGACTATACAAAGGAGCTGGAGAGGGGGTATGTACGAAAAGCGTTGTCAGCTAACGCAGGGCAACTCGTACAATGTTTATTTGTATTTGTAAGTGGAGTAGTTATAATAACTAGCGTGTGATGGCGCTGAAGATTCATGACCCCACGTGAGCAGACGACGTTTTTCGTTCACAAAGAAAAGGCTACCCCATCCATGAGTGCTAACTCCTACGTATAGTCTCCTTGGTGGCAGGATATAAACAACCATAATTCATTTTTCATCAACAATTACATTTGTTCCTTTTTTTTTGTATTAAAATATGTCTCAGTGAACATGGTTCGGACAGCGACCATCTCCCCTTTCTCACATTTGCCTGTTCCGACGATCATGCAAACACGTCTCCCTCCGACTATTCCACACATTCTCTTCTGAAATCCCTACCTGTGATATTCCGAATATTCCGCCATTCTTCCGCACCCTTCATCTCATTTTCCCGCAGGCAATACACGAGCGCGCGTATTCCGCTCTGCGTACGACTGCGTGGCGCTATCTCGTGTCGCGAGGTTGTTGCTCCAAAAAGCCACGAGGAGCGCTACGAGCACTGTAGCAAGGAAGACTATTATCGCGAAACTGGGAGAGACGCCTTTCTCTGGAATGTCTTCAACAACACGCGGCACTGGGGTGTATTTATGCAAAGATAACTCGATAAAATGAGACGTTGTTAGGCTTGCAAAAGAGTGACACGTGAATGAAAATGTCGTTGCCAGATATGGCGTCTCTTACAAATATACGCTGGGCCTATAAAAAAAATTTCACACCTCCGTAGCTGTAAGGATACTTAACCACTGAAGAATTTCCAACGCGATTTTTATTCGTAGAGAACATTGCACTGTAGAGGTAAAACTTTCTCTATTTAATTTTATTTTAACCTTTGTACTGATGTCATTTATTTAAAAACGCTAACTAAAGTGAATAAAATACATACTTGTAACTGTAATAGAGAATATTATATCGCATGTTTAGATGTTCATAATCCGATATAGTGCAGTTCCAGAATATGTATTACAATAAAACACAGGTACACATACCAAGAACAATTGGTCTGCTCCTACCTATGTATACTTATGTATTTTAATGCGCTGAATCCGAATTGCTCCATCTTTTCGTGTGTGCGTGTGTCTGTGAAATGCAAATGCTAATTCCGAAGCAGTGACACTTTGAACGCTTAATTATTTCGTGTGACACTAGTTACGTCCCTCGCATCAGACACTGAATTTAAATAATCGTTCTAGTGTCCCCACTGAAAATGTTTGTCTGATACAATTGTCGAAAAAATCATGAATTGAAAAAAATCAATTGTCGAAAAAACCAGAACTTTAACATACAAACGAAGCTGGCCAACAATAAATCGCAATGTATGCTCATTGAATACTTCAGAAAATGAAGAGCAGTTGACAATACGTTCTCCGAAAATCTATACGCTATTTATACGTAGATAAGTGACGCACGACATAGAATGAAGACGGAAAAATGATTTGATCCACGAGATGGAATAAAGGAAATTATGACCGGTTATGGAAATTTTGAGATTTATCTGAAGAAAATTGGGAAAGTTGATGAAGGTACAAGTGGAAAAAACGAGGAAATGCCTAGTCATATGCTATGAGAGTGTGACGTATATAACGTGGAAAGGAAACACTGCTTATTTTATTTACTAAAGGATGGAGAAACGTCTATCCAAAAAGGACCACGGTTAATTCGGTCAAAGGAAATATGTAATAAATTTAATGAGTATACTGGAAAGATATGTGAGATACAGAATATATTGAAAAGTTAGTCGGGAAGCCAAGGGGTAAAAAAGAGTGACGCTGAATGAGAAACTTGAAGAAAAGGAAATCAAATATTTACAACCGCATAATGACACCGTTTAAAATACGTTTAAAAAATTAAGATTGTTTCCACAATCTCTTCTTTTACAATAATCTAGTAAAAATTCAAGACATTGCAAACTTTCTTTTGTGTTTCTTCCAAAAATATTTTACGTTTTCGTCCGTACCTCATAAATTCAAATGTCTCGTTTATGTTGAGCAACTTTATTCCCAAAACGAATATGTCATAACAACTTTCATGTCCATCAATATTCAATTTAACTATTTTACTGGCGTGTGTTTATCAGGAAATTTGTTATCTCGCAATGATCAGGAAATTTGTTATCTCGCAACGTCTACGAACAGAGAGGAGACATCCAGAGTTCGAATTAAGGGGAAGGGGGGATTTTCCCCTTCTGAGTTTTTCTTCCCCACTTCTACATCTCATGTGCATTTACAATCAGGGAAAAATAATTCCACCTCTCGTGATTGTATATAATAGTCTAAATTAAGCATCAGTTTCAACTAATGTACAAATTATATTTAATGGAATGTATACACATCAGTATAATAATGCGCACTAGAAATCTTTATAAGAAAAATAAATCAGACAATTTTATAATATGGAAATATATGTTGTCTGTATAGTACATCCGTTTTACTTCTGATACGACCACTTGACCGACTACAACAAGAGTAGGATGGATGAGGATGAGAAACAGACGCCAATTCCTTGCTCTCCTCTTCCTTCATAAAATAATTCAGAACAAAACTCCAATGTATCTCTAATCCTTTTTTCTATTTCTATCTAATGTGAATAACCTAAATACTCGTTCTTTCTAATTATCTTGATTCCCAAATACAAGACTCGTTCCTTTTCTACCCAGGCGGTCAAATTATGGAACAATCTTGAGAACAGTACAAGGAATATTTCAACGAAAGGCTTGTTCTCCACTGCATTGCGATCCTCTTTCCTCTTGGAGTTGCTTTAGAATGAAGACCAAGGAATCAATGGTGATGGATTAATGTTTCTTCCTGTCTCTGAGATTTTTTCCTTCCTCGTATATTTTATTTCGAAATTATGTTAAATGTATTTACCATAATGTAACTTTAAATAATTAGGTTAAGAGTAAGAGAAGGTTCATACATTGACTTCTAAATAAAGATGCATTAATTTTATTATTATTAAGTACAAACTTTCAAAACTATGAGGTTCTTTTTTATCACACTTTCCCTGAATAGAATGAAAGTGTCTTGTCAACTTTATAAAGTACGATATTGAAATATAAAAGAGCAAGCTTCAAAAGTTTACAATTTCATTTATTTGATCCCTGAAATCTACCATCACTCACCAACCTGTATCCAATACGCTGCTGCGATTTCTCCTCACCTGCAACAGAACAAAACAGCGCTCGTTAATCTCACGTCTCAAGCGATGGGTATCGCTTCGTCCGACCGAGCGGTGCGGCGATGCTTCGCAAAGCGCACGCTTCGACAAATCTTGCCAATCAACGCGTGTGCGCCGACAGCGATGCTGTCACAATTGCTTCGGCTCTCTCGCGCCTGACCCCACCACAGCTTTCAGTTTCATCGACGAACCGACACGATCTGTCTTGTTATTTTCATCTCACTTTTTTTTTTTTTAAATTTCTTTCTATCATCGCCGTAACCTGACTACCACCCAAGTTAGATCCACATCACGGTGAGATTTCCTATTTTTACTTCTCCAGAGAGGAGAATCAGTCCCCCCCCCCACTTGAAATAGAGTCAGTGGTCGCAACCATCATTGGATCGTAACTGAAGGTGACATTTCCTACCTTCTCTCGCTAGATGCTTTTCTATGCAACGTAAACACTGTGTCTTTAAAAATGTTACTGACGTATTATTGCATATTAAACATACTAAAGCAATGTTTCGGATCATCAAACCTGCTTTAGCACCTAATCAATTTTTTGGAAATAAACTTTGGCTTGACTGAGTGCTGTGCACCAAATCAATTGTACAAACATTTTTATCATATCATCGTATTATGCCAAGTGAGTCATCTTTGGAACACAAAATTTCCTCAAACACCATAGGTTTATTCAAATTTCACGCTATGGATTTATTTTAAAAAAACAGAGGAAATCATTGAACATCATATAATCGGATCCATTAATTACAAGTTCCTTTGCTGATTATATCTTCAAATCACGATCCTGTACTACTTAATTTGAACGAATCCAGGAATTTCATTATTATCACGTAATCCTCACGACACGGATGAACAATCGATAGCTGGTCGAGTCATGACGTCACGCAATCGATTGCACTAATCGAACATGCAGCCGCGCGCACAAAGACGAGAGATTTTTAAACAGAAGGGTACTTTCATTCGAACTGTTTACTTCGCTCCACAACCTCGTAAGAGGAAACAGCACGCTTCACTTCACTTTTATCGTGGGTCGGCATGCTAGCAGACATTTTCTCCAGTTCAACCCTTCGCTACTACGCTACAGAACGTACTTTCGTCCATGTGAACATCGTTCTTCAAGCCTTGGATTTCGAACCAACACACCGATTCAACTCTACCGTCAACATCATCTAAGCTGATTTTCCAAGATCATCTCATCTAATCACGCTCCCTTGGGAAACCAGTACTATATCATTATTCTTCATTACTTTCATGACATGTTTCATTAAATTGTTTTTTCTTGTTGGCAATCAATATTCATCTTGCTCCTTATCCTTCTTCACTCTTTATTTTCACTACAATCATCCCATGTGCAGGTAAGACCAAATTTGTCTGCACACCAACCTTGGTCTGGAGCAGCCAAAACCTCATCTGTAAACGTCACCTATGCATGTATTTCTTTTGTGTACGTTAGTTTTTCTTTCTTACGTGTGAAGATATGTGATAACTTTCAGTCAGGTGAAAATTGTCATGAGCAGGGAACGGAATCCGGGAGTCCTACAGAACGTTATCACACATCGTATACACGTGTAGGTACACTGAAGAAATGTAAGCAAAACCTACCTTTACACGTTGATACGTGTAAGACCAATACTATAGAGTACATAGAATTAGGCATGGGTGGAAATGTTATGCAGTTGTAGAAAGCGATCTGCTGGTCCCACGCGATCAACTTTACTTATATTTATTGATTTATTCATTAAAAAATATTACCCTGACCCTATGAAAGCCATTACAAGGCTTTCCTAACCAATTTTTTTTTAAATCAATAAACAATATAGGTGACACATGAAAAGAAATGGGTGATAAATAATATTAAAGCCTTGTAATGGCATTGATAGGAACGAGATAATATAGTTCGAAATGAATTAAAAGATAGTATGATGTCGATCAAGGAGAGGCTAGGCGACGCTGTAGTCGATTCATACATCCTCAAATACCCTCTATGTTTACTTGACTCGCACTGTCGCTGGCATCAATGGGGACTCGTTATGAGGAAGATTGCCCATCATTTGACCTCTCTGACGTCGACCACTGCGCAGAATCCCATTCCACTTTTATTCCCACTATACAGTCGAGAGGGAGAACGAATCCACAGTTCGTGTTGGAAATCGAAATCTCCATCGCGTAGTGGTTCACTGAATTGGAATCAGTAACGGACCACAAATAACTTCGACTGCTCCGTAGGTGTCACCCCACAACAGCTCTGCGAGCGATCGCAGTAATTAACTCCAAACAAGGCCTCATTACGAAATAACTTTTTCATAATTAAAATTGGTAATTTGACACGACATTCATTTATTACCATAAAATGTAAACGAGAAAACCAGCATGGTCTAAATGTATGTTATTTCGTTCAGATTAAATCGCTTATAACGATTGTTTGAGTCACTCAGTGTGAAATGTTTGTCAGTACCTGCCAGGAATGATACGCTGAAAAAAAGAAGAAACTGATCCTCCGGATAGTCCGGATAATCTGAGGCCATTTAAGTGGAGTTTTACTGTATTCGAAACATGAAAATCAGAAAGTCATTAGGTATTGATACTCCTCATGAAGAGTTTCATCAAATAAGTAAATAAATTCCACTTTCTCCCATCTTCTGAATACTTAATCAGAATCCTTTAATGAGTCTCGTCTCTGCGAGTAGCGCATTTTGTTTTCGTTGATCACCGTTGCGGCTGAATTTTACTATTGGAGTGAGGATCGGACTGGCCTTAAAAGGTATTCGGGCACAGTTGTGTGGGGTGAATGTTGTTCTCCAAGTGTACTCGGAATTCACACAGTTGCCGTAACACGAAAACATCGCCGCCTACAGTGTGGAGAGAGGTGAGGGGTCGACGCTGATGTTCTCTGGATGCTACAGCCGAATTTTATTCCCAGTCCAACTTGATTTTAGTGAGTTTTGAGTGCACCAAAAATTATAATTTAGAATCGATGACATGTACTCGGTAGAAATGATTATGCTCTTTAAACCCTACATGGCTAAATGGTCCTAATTTTTAAGAGTAGTTTCGATTGACGAGAGGTAACTGATTGATGCATCTGAAGACAGGGGTAACAACCAGATAGTTATTGTTAATATCCTGTAGACTCATTGTTAATATCCTGAAAGTTTAATATAGTTCATATCCTGAAAGACACATCGCAGTTTTACGGCGTCGCTACTTATGCTCGTAATTATTACGACAGTCTAATTATTGTCTTCCTTCTGAATTTTATTGTCCCAATGTTTGAAGCAATATTTTGTCACCTATTTCTAAGAATTTATTTTACATTATAAGGATACAACGATAAGTTAAAATGAAAGAAAAGATTTTTTTTGCTTTATATTGAAAGCTAAATGCATATTTTCTGTCTCTNATTTGTTTTCTATGAAAAGTAAATTTAAACAGAATCTTATCGGTTTTTCTCCAATAAAACTGCAAAAAATTACAGCATTCCTAATTTTAACGAACGCCTAGGCCATTCCGTGTCTACTCATCTAGGGCTTAATACCAAACACAATCAAAAGAAGAAACAAGCCTGAAGATTAAAAAAAAATGCTGCCACTGAATTTCAACCGAATGTGGCAAAAATCCAAGCGTGTCGTATTGTCTCCCTCTATCCCATTTTCTTTTAGAACCATCCCCTCCATAAACGGGTCTTACGTTCATTGCTGTCCAGTATCACATTGCATCACGGCGTCAACCGCGCCTCTTACAGCGTGTCAAGTGCTCTGTCGCCATAAAGGTGTTTTACGAGGTGCACGCTCTCTGGCAAGCGATCGCTGGAAACGCGACGGGCAACGCGGCGGCGGCGGGCTTCAAGGGGAGTGAGGTCGACCTGGCCAACGATCGACCCACCGACGCGCGATAGCTCGGATTAGTAGAAGAGAATGTGTTCCAATCGAGAGGAACACTGAAAAACACCGCTCGGCGCCGGTTTCGAAAGGATTGTTCGAATAGGAACAACGTGCTCTCCTATCATGTATTAACATGAATCAACTTTCGAATTATTCATTGAACATTTCAGGAATGATAGAACTACATTGCAACTATGTTCGCACAATAAAATGTAACAGATAGTGGTGGGTACTGAATAACACATGTTAATGAAAAAGAAACAGAAAATAAAATTTAGAAGGAAATTGTACGAAACCAAATGATTTGATACGAAATATCTTCCACGTGACAATAACGAAATGAAACATCAAGTTTAAATACATGATCTTTATTCGTATTCCTGACACTTATGCCATTGAGTCGATTCCATCTAGCCACTCAATTCAGAGGGGACGTTAGCCACAGATGAATTAGAATATGAGTACATGATAATCTCGCATATTAATCGAATTTTCCAAATGTGTGTCTGAAAAATTGACATTTAACTATTTTTTTCCTTCTTACAACAGGAGAAACAGATCATAGTTACGGAAACGTAGGTTTATCCAGAATCATACAACACCCCATTTTATCGCAAAACCGTGCAATCGATTCTCCTGGATTTGCGAATATTTAAGTTCACATAAAAACATATATTTGTAGTTTACTTAAACTTTCTCATCTATTTCATTATATGAAATTGAGATGTCCCACTTTACCTTCCATAGAAAACTACGAGAATTTTCACTAAGAAGCGTTCAATCAAAAGTTCACCTCACAATTAATTCGTAAAATTTTACTTGGTCGGTTATTAGATTTATCTCGCAAAATTAACAATTACAAAATTGTGAGGGTAAAACATTTGAATAAAAACTATTATTAATGTACAACTAAATTAAATAGTTTATAATCATGAGACGTGTATACTAGGAATGGGGAAGTGATCAATGTAACATATTAGAAGTAGAATTACGACACAACCTTTCTAATAAAAAGGTTCTACTCGAACTATTTTAACAAATTCTCAGATTTCTTTATTTTCAAATCAATTCTCTTGGGCATCAATAACGATCTCTCATGCTTATAAGAAAGTTTAAAAATGAATTTTCTGAATCAAATTTTACTATTTATTTTATTCTGATGCCACTTCTCACATTTTCAACAGAGCCGTTGTAGTTTAAACGTATAATAAAATTTCCAAATTTAAAAATGTGTATATTTAATTACATCATAACGAAAATTTGCAAACTTCTTTTAATGAGCGGAGTTACATAGAACGTGAAGATAATTAAGTTTTCCTTAAACACTTTAAACGTATACTAAAATGTTCAAATATTTCAAGAAGATAGCCAAGGACTGTTTTCTGAGCCACAATAACATGGAAAGATTACCATGTATTAGTTTTACCACGCAAACATCCATTCAGTTTGTTTTGTTTTACGGGTTTCTCTTTTGCGAAGATGAAACAAGCGCCAACTGCGGGACACGACGACGTATTTCACAGTCCAGAGCGCTGCTTCTTTAATCCACCTTCGCTTCCTTGGGAGAAGAGTTTCAGAATGCAGTATACCTTTAATCTGGAACGGATGAAAATGGATGCGCGGGCGAAAGCTGTCCGAATCCCATTAGTGGTCTCTGGTGTCTGAGCACATTACGGACATGTTAAGACTTGGTGACGGATCTATACGAAGTGACAGGTGTAACATGCTATTTGGAGTATCAGAGAATTAAGGATTTCCATGCAGTACATTCAGGAGCATGCAGTACATTCAGGAGATTACTTAAGAGAGGGTGGAGGTAAAAATTGATTCGAAAGATTTCTACTCTGAAAGCTTGAAATGAAACACACAAATTTTCTCCATGACTACTCGTTGACTTAAAAATGATTTCAAAACATCATTTACAATTCAAAGATACGTAATATGAAGTACTCGGATATTATTTACATTATAATATACGTATTACGTAAAGTTATCAGTTTAATTTTAAGGTAATTAGATATACTGCTGTAAAGTGCGATCATACATTCATTACTACGTGATATTATGTATTCAAATTTGAACTTTATTTTACATAGAAGATCTCGTTTCCTTAATAATATTGTCTTATTAACCGAAAATAGTGAGATAGCTGTTATAGAAAACAGTACAAGAATACTATTTTGTTAGAAACAGTATAGAATTAGTTTGATAATATACAATACCCTTAAAGATAGGCTAAAAAGGGAGTAGTGGTAAGTTATATAAATTAACAGAGCGTAAAATTTTGAACGGATTTCATAAAATATCCAGTACGAAAATTCTTTGAAGTTTGGGATGAAATGTTACAAATATTTCCTTGTATGTTTAACAATTCGCAATTAAGCATTAGTAAATCTGAATATTTTACTTTCATGTTCACAGACTTTTTCTAAAAAGAATAAGAATTGCATTCACAATGGTACTAATTATCCACATTCTGGAAGTCTAATATCATTTGTAATTGCTATTCATAATAAGATCACATCAAATTGCAACTCGAAAAGAAAAACTTGTAAACAATAGAGTAGCGTCGTTTCCTACAGAGAGAACGGAAAGCTCTCCATCGGAAAGTCCAAAGGGTGAACACGGCACAGAATGTACACCTCTATACGGTCGTCTTTGCAAACTTTGATTGATCCAAGTTGGTCGCCTGCTCATCGGAAGAAGTTACGCGTCTCCGACAAAATAAGACGACCACGATGCGCTGTTGGGACGACACGACAGAGGCAAACACCTTCGAAGGACGTATCCCTGATGAGGCCCTTAGGGAAGAAAGGAAGAAAGGCTGAATAAGGGATAGTTAAAGGACAACACAGGGTGAGGAAGTTGGGTGCAAAGCACGAGCTGGAGCGGAAAATAAGATCAAATGTTTACGCAAAATTCGTAAAAGGATCATTAGTCAAATTATCTTTCCAATACAGCATTGAATGGAAAGTTTTGTAACGTCGCCTATCCACTACAGCAATCAAATTTATTAAAATGCACACGGTGAAAAATATAATTCAAACACGTGACACCCAATTGTTGTCGTAAAATATAAAACAATAATGTAATGAACAAATTAAATAATCAATTATTATTTCATGCAACAGACACTGACCAAAAATCATGCTGTTCTACTATTCCACTTATTCGTAAATGGTACACAAAAAACAAATCAGTGGTGTACCGAGGTATAAAAAATTGAAATTATGTACTTAAAAATAGGCCCAGCTTAAACTATTTTTTGTGATCAATTTCGATGTTTCTTATCGGAACAGACCCGTTGCAAACCGCGCCCCCCACCCGCCACGGCTCCATCTAGGTATGCAACTGATATTATCAAGGAAAAAAATACAAAATACACTATCTCACAGCGAATATTAATTCTAATGTTACTAATACGACCATAAAATGTTAAAACAATCAAAACAAAAAACTAGTGGTGCAAAAACATTGCACATAATCTCTCATATACGTTTCTCCGTCTTCAGCATCAAGAGATAAAAAAAGTCTACAATTAAAGGGCCATTTCTAGCATGGTCCTCAATATTTTGGTCGTCTTCCAGTGCTCTCTTCATACTCAAAAATGTCACTAAAGAAATTATTACTGTCTTTTATTTGAAAATTGAAAGTAAAATATATATTCAAAATATTATATAAACATATAGCGACATATCAGTCTTATAAATATTGTAAAAGTGTTGAATAAATGCAATTTCGTTGTAGACATAAATTGATGTATTTTCTTATCTGCAGATCGTTTGCTGTTCTCCTATATTTTTCATTATTACCATATCTTTCATTTCAGTTTACGAAAAGTGTATTCTACTTCTGCTTGGTCCAGTTACACTGCTAAACATTATTCAATTTCTTGAAACTAATGACTAATGTGTAAGTGTAGCAGATAGAAATTATTTTACCGCGTCTTTACCAAACTTTCAAGCGAAATACTGCTAATGCGGATGTAATGCGTTTTAATTTTATTTTAAGTACAGAAATTTTAAGGAAAATCCTTGGAGTCTCTTTTGAAACATTCAAAAGAGTGCTTTGGCCATCATGTGAAGTACCCTTTTTTAAGTAAAAAAATAGAGCACGTGCATCGACAACAAGTACATTCTACCTTGGATACGAAATGCGAATGAAATTGGTTCATTCATTTACTCATAANTGAATTTCAGCAGATATATGGGTATTTCAGTTTACTCCCAGATAGTAAATAATCTCAGTGTCTAATGCAAATTTACATTTGCGTAACCAATTATGATTTTTCGTGAAATCACATTAACTTCGATTGGAGAGATAATTACTCAATAAAAACAATTTAATTGTAAATCAGGTGATTCGCGACTTTTTAATGGCATACTAAGTGTTAATTCTTCAGAGTTATAAACTCGTTTTTACGTGCATTTATTATTATTATTAATAAAAGTATTAAACAAATCAAAGAAGAATATTTGCGAATTATAATATACTGAATCAATAATCCGGTATCTGTTCATCTAAATTACCTTCTTAAAACAGTCTTGGAATGAAGGTCGCAGGGGTAAGAGATTTCGCACTCTTACATGTCCGATTTGCGCAACATCGCGTTTCATAATTTAACAAATACATCATCCCCGGCGTAAAGTGGACTAAGAATGATTCTTTGTTCGTGCAAGCATGAAAATTGTTCATCCACCCTTTAAGAGTGACCAGACAGTTAACTAATGATGCAGCGAAGCATAAAGACAACAGGACTGGTACAGGATGTGCACTCCCATTTTTCATTTTGAAATCATTTCTGCGACTTGTAAGAATTGTGTAGATATACGTGCTGCAATTGAATAAGATTAGTGAAAAAACGAAGTTATTTTAAAATTCATTACAATTTTATTGTAATGATTTATAGGCCTAAGTACCATGGTTTTGAGTATTTTAAAACAGTATCTAGTCATAGAAATCTCTTAGATTGCGGTGAACCTCACCGCCAGGTAACAGATTAATCATGTTACGTCGAATGAAAATGGTAGACGGGACCGGGA